>DWCF01006490.1:0-12321 GCA_018230265.1 Delias oraia
AAAAAACTATTTAAATATTTTCATTTTAATTTATAGATGGTAAAAAATGACAATCCAATGGTGGGAGAGGCATGCTGAAGCATATGCTGACACATTAATTGGGCCGGCTTGTCCAAAGTGATACGACGAACTCACAGAATACTTCAGCGTGAAACGGTGCTTCTACTGTGTTTCGCAGAGTGAGTGAGGGTATCGGCAACCAACCAAATTTATAAATATGTAAAGATTTATTGAGAAATTCGAAAAATGAATATATGCCGTTTCAATGTAATAAAATATGTAAAAATCAAATTAATTACAATAATATGAGTGTATTTTAAAGATCAATATCTGTCTAGAAAGAGATTGAACCTTCAACTTATATGAAATTTAATAAAAGAGTTCTACGATTTGTCATATCTCCCAAGTATCCCCCCGGGGAAAACTAACTGGGTTTTTAAACTAGATCCAGTTTTTCATATTCTAATATAGTTTTTTGCGTTTCATAGAGCCCCTAAGCGTATCCTACAGGTACCCTGAACTATTATACCTACGTACTCCGTGAAACTGTTAGTACAGTACAGGACTTAGTAGTCCTGCAAGACCCAAGAGTCTTGCAGGGTCAGTCTTGGTCTTGCGTCTTGTAGAATATAAGCGGTCTTGGTCTTGGTGTTGGTCTTGCATTTGCAACAATGACTGCAAGACTCTTGCGTCTTGCGTCTGAATTTGGGCAACACTAGCTAGGGGTGTCCATGGGCGGAGGACCGGTAATCCTATGTGAACCTTTTGCTCGTTTGCTACTGTTTCCATAAAAATGGATTTTGAACAATTGCTATTAAACTACTTGAAGACCATAACACTGTTCGAATCACACTTGTGAAAGTCAGGCATCGAACTGTATGTAGCGTTACTGTGAATTATATATAATGACGGCAATACAAAAACAAGGGGCCCGTAACGCGGCGACAGCGTGTCAACACTGACAGCTTTACGATTTTTACATGCAAATGGATGAGCATACTACAACTCATATTTTTAGTGTCACAGAATGTTGTATTTTTGTAATTAATTGTTGTTTGTTATTAAATGTTATACTTTAAGTATTTTTTTTAAATTAGGTACATATAGGTACCATTTTAAAATATTCTTATGATCATTTTTGTTATGGTAAAGCGGACATAATGCCACTTAAGCGGCATTTTTAGGGGCCTCCGATATCCTCACTCACTCAGTGAAACACAGTAGAAGCACTGTTTCAAGTACAATTACCATTTAACGTTGAGTATTCAGTAAGCCCGTAGTATCACTTCGGACCAGCTGGCCCAATCAGTGTCTCAGCATATTATGCTCTCCCACGGGTGCGATAGTATTAAGACACTCGCCCGGCTACTGTCGAGCCCTTACAGATACCGAATAAATTATAATTTATTATTTTCACCCGTGGTAGAGCCATATTGAAGCCTATGCTGCCACACTAAATGGGCCGGCTCATCCGAAGAGATATCACGGGTTCACAGACTGCTCAACGTTAAACGGTACTTGTGCTTTGTTTCGCTGAGGGAGTGAGGATATCAGAGGTCCTTAAAAAAGCCGCTTAAGTGGCGTAAAGAGCCGGCAACACAACCAGTACGTAGACTGTGGCGCGGTTGTTCATGGGCGGTGGTGTTTTCTTACCATATAAGAGACCCATCTGCTGCGTTGTCCGCCATAAGTACCGTTAAAAAAATAATAATAATTGTCCACCCCGGAATTCGACCCCCATACCTCTCTCTTCATGGTAGACTTAGCTACTAGGCTCTCAGAATTTGTTTAATCTATTTTTATACAAGGAGACCAATAATTACTATAATCATAGATGTAGTAGGTACTTCTCCACAATAACAGATAGCATTTTACATTAATATAAGTTCATAAATTCCCTTAATTACAACATTAATAACGGCCATACATGTAATTAATAATTAACAAATATGTAAAAACTAAAAAGTGATTTAACAATTATATAGCTACAACTTCTAGGCGAAGCTTCTGCTGCCTTTTATATAGAAACTACTTTTAAAGAAATAAAAACGTAAAATACTGTTTAATTCTGACAAATATTTTAATTCATACAAACATTGCTCGCCTAATCACTGCGCGTATGGCCACTGCTTGATGGCTCAGCCTAGATGAGAATTCTGCTTTAAATCTGTGACTATTTTATTACTTTAATTATTCAGGGTAAAGCTTTGAAATTTTTATAAGAATTTATCATAGTATAAGTTAGCGATATATTTTTAAAAGACATTTTAAAAATCTGGTATAGATACAACTTGGTTAGCGTATATTTGACTGCTAAACATTGCATAACGTTGAAATTCACTCGGCGTGCCTAGTGCCTACTGATTTACCTACTCTGTGCCATTTCTTAAGTAGGTCGTAGACACAATCGTTGAAGTTCGAGTATTTATCAAATTCATTGCAGGAATTCAGTTGAGCATTCGCTAGGTTTTATAGACCGATTTGTCTTTCTATCTGTCGAAACTGTACACGCCATTACGTCATACATTACGTGGGCATGAAGTTCTATAATCGCGTGCGCTGTTTTGACAAATTGTTTTCAACTTCACTTGTCAGTTTTGAAACTACTGCAACGGTCGCTAGCTCGTACGTTGTTTTTAATTATGACCAGCGCCGTCTTGTAGGTATGTATACAATTTGCAATTGCTTCAAAGTTTTTTAATGCAAAAAATGCTCATTGCTGCCAGTACTTAGCAATGTGTTCATGAATTCATTGTGAGTGATAAATTATTTATGGACGTATTTACATACATTCTAATACATATAAGCAACAGGTATTACAACAAGTTGTTATGAAAACTGTAACTTTTTACGAAAATATGTACATATTTCAAATGAGTACGTATTTCGTAATAGGTGTTTTCCAGAGGGAAATTGTGTTAACTAACTACCAACGACAAAACACAATTCTAGAAACAAATTCTATACAACCGGGAATATAACTCAAAACCACTCGATTTGGTGAGCACAAAAATAAGCAATAGTACCTATTAAAACACTGCCCTATTTGAGCACAACTTCAACGCTAATAATAGTATCACTTTTTGGAAATCAAAAATTTCATGTCAAAGATACCTTAACCACAGTTAACGTTCACACCTAAATTACACCGTCACTATTTTAACGACACACATAAAAAGGAATGCGTTACCCCCACAGATACCTGACGCCCTCACACAACGCGGCGAATGCCACTCTAAGTTGAGCCCTAAAGAAACATGCATGTCCTTTGTTTCACCTTCAGTGTTAGGTGGTTGGAGGCTCTTGCCATTGTGGCGTTTTGATAATGCGTGTCTCTCGCCCATCGTAGGTTTTCAGTAGCACTTGTTTCATACACGCTCCCGTTTCGACTCAAAGTTTGGCCTCGGTGACGCTTTTATGGGTCCTAAAGGTGGAATGAAAGTGAACTTCGAGTGTTGCTGAATTTTGAGGTGTAATTTTATCATTCTTCGAGCGACACGCACGCTAGCACTTTCTGGGAGACCACAATTGCTGTTTTAGAGACGGAGTTTACTATTCTCATAAAGTTGGTTACGAAAGGTAAGTGTTTTGATTTGAATATATGTTTTTTTATGAAAACAGTGGCAAACGAGCAGGATGCTTACCTAAGATAACCTGTCTTACGCCCATGCATACCCTCAGACCATGGAGTGCATTCGGGATAGTTACGCTTTTTTTTGAAGTCGTATTGGTTTGGAAATACCTCTGAAGACAGCTGATTTCACAACCACCATCTCTACACTACATTTTATACTCAGCCTGAATGACAAGTATAATTGTATTTAATACACTTTGAAATTATAGCCTCTTTTCAGTCTTTTTTGGAGGTCGAATGTATAGCTTTGTTAGTTGAAAAATCAAGATCGGCATGACCGATATTCTTGTAACATTTGATTAACTTCTGACCTTAATAGCAGTAATAAAAAAACAAAAATATTTTAAGAATTCGTTTATCCCTACATTTTCTCTTCAATTGCCATGGATCGATTTTGCCGAAGCGGTGCGAAGTCCTTTGGGACTTAGGACAATTTTTTAAATCACAGTAAAGCTTGCTTTGGGAGGATGTCAGATATTTGCCAATGCTAATAAATTTCTATAATAACATTCTTAAATGCGCATCAATAAACGTGCCTTCATAAAGCCGCAAGTATGACAGAGCTATCAAACAATAAACTTTTCGACAACACCAATAAAAATCAGAATTAAGTCAGACACGGCTTGAAATTCGGAATATTTTCCAACTATTTGTATTATTCATCTTTTCAATGGTTCCGGTGACTTTCCTTACTTCACTTTTCGAATACATTACTAATATCGAACATTGAAAAGAATCCTTTTTAAGTTATTGCTGCTAGGTTTTATGTACCTACAATATCGACTTCTAATTTCACTGTAGTTTTCCATTCCGATGAAGAGAGCCGGGTGCTGTGGCGTAGGATATCAACAACATTTTTCTAATTTTTCTTAAGTTACCTTATCTATGAAATCTTACCTAATGCTTTAGTCTGTGAAGACTTCATTAAAAATACAGTATTTTACTCAATAATATTAGACTGTAGGATGTAGATGGCCTACAATGTTTAGGAGACCTAAAATCCCAATCTCTAAATATAATTAACATATAAAGACAAATATAGCGTAAAATAAAACTTGTTATACCCATGTTCGTGTATTTAGTGTATCGGAGGGTGTGTAAACAGTGTCAAGTAGCATTGTCAAATATTTGCCAAACCTTGTGCTCACTTCACAGGCGTATTTAATACTATTAGTTTTCGATACCGTACAATAGTTTTGGTTTGTTAGAATTTTTGAAAAGTGTATTATATTTTATTTATTTTTTTGGTATAGAGGACAACGGAGCAGGCAGGTCCTCTATATGGGAAGGGAACACCGCCCCCAGAGTCCACACATTGGTTGTCTTTCCGATTTTTTTACAACACTTAAGCGGCGTTTTTATGGGCTTCTAATATCCTCTCATTTAGCTAAATACAGGAGAAGAATCGTTTAGAGTACTGCTTTCATTTGACGTTGAGTATTTTGTGACTCGCTTAATGGTAGACTTATTACACCACTTAGCTACGAGGTTCTCAAGCTCAACTATTCTTAAAGAGTGATAAAATTGACACATTAAGAACGAGATGCAAGCCTATACATTTTCCCTTTTAACACTGAACTGGATTTTACATAAATATAACTGAAATTTTGAAGAAACTACCGAATATTTATTTGATCCCAACCCATAGATTATAAAATGGATTGAAAATAAAATAACCATATTATAAAACAAATCGATAAAACTTTATAAAGTGAATTTGAAATCTGTTTTTGAGAAATCAGAATTCTGTTGTCTAATTTTTAAAATTACATACCATTCCTCTTACTCAGTATGTACTTATTAATCTTATGATTTAATGATATTAGTTAACTATTGAGAATGAACATTGCAACAAAAAATGTTGGCTATATGAACACATTATCTATGAAAGAAGGTAAATTATTAAAAACAGATATTCATTATATAGAAGATAATCGCAGAATACTCAGCGGGAATCGATACTTGTACTGTTTCGCAGATTGAGTGAGGATATCGGAGGCCCTTAAATCGGCGTAAAAATCCGGCAACGCAACCAATGCGCGAACTGTGGTGCGGTTGTTCATGGGCGGTGGTGCTCTCACCATATAAAAGTCCCAACTGCTCAATTGTCCGCTATAGAATAAAAATAATATAGACGTTAAGACAAGGCTCTAATAGATCGGAGAGGTCTATGACTGCAAGCAAGACAGTCGTGGAACCGGTGTCTGCTGAGCATTATTTCTTTTTAGTATCAAGATAGTTATTAAAGGCTATATAGTTATTAATTAAAATAAACAAAGCTAATGAATCGTGCGTAGATCGTTGGTTTTTATTTCGGTTTTAAAATCTAAATCGCTATTATAAAAGCAAAGTGATAAATTATACGATCGGATTGATATTATAACAATGTGCTAAAATAAACAAATTAATTGTATTACCTGTCGTAAATAAGGAGATGAGATTATGCTAGCGTGGGAATGATCCATGCAGGCATTGGAAAATACTCATATCTTTTTATTGTTATTAGGATTTTAATTAAATTATCTTTTTAAATTTATCCGTGCGTCTGAAGAGTTGAAAAAAAATCATACTTTATCTACATTTTTATGTAGGAGAACCTGACAATCTTAAAGTATAGTTTTTATTATTCTATAGCGGACAACGGAGAAGGTGGGTCTCGTATATGGTAAGAGAACGCCGCCGCCCATAAACAACCATGCCACAGTCCGCGCATTGGTTGTGTTGCCGAGTTTTACACCATTCAAGTGGCACATTTTAAGGGCCTTCAATATTCTCACTCTCTCAAGGAAATACAGTACAAGTACCGTTTCACGCATGGTATTCTATGATGTATATATCTGATTATTTGGGACTTGGGCAAGCAATTTCAAGTAGGAAGTCTGGACTTCATGCCAAACCGGCTTTCGTATTGTTTTCGTCTATTTAAAAGTTTTCAATAAGTAAGCGGTGTATGACTCTTGGTTAAATAAAAAATTATCATTAAAACGAAACAAGCGGAAAATACAAACAGGTAAATACAAATTTACCTGTCATAATGCTTGACACTTATCTACTACTTAACAAATTACATGTACATATAAGTTTCGCAAGTTTAGGAGATTATTTCAATAAAAAAATCGTATTAATGTGGTTTATTAATAGTTTTCGTTATGTCATATATACATCGGACAAAAATATTTAGGTCTACGTATAGTTAGACTGATCTAAGTTATTTTAAGTGAATTATATTTTGTAAACCTTAAGAGCATACGTTTTTTTTTAAATCATATAAATGTAAAAGATTGCAATTACATTTTTGTTAATTTTATGAATATATATAGTAATAATATAAATCAAGTTAGTTGTGAGATCCCGCGGTAGGGGTGAGTGCAGCGCTTTTAATCCGGACTTGATCCCGCAAATATTTGTACGTTTCGCCTCTCATGGGAATACATGCATTTCGGGGTTTCCTTACTTAAATTTCGACGATAGAGACATATATTATTTCATATTAGTGACAGAATGAGACGGAACTATTCAATTCATGGCCAAAGACAGGGTTGAAACAAAATTATAATAATGTAGGTTCATTTGACTTTAAACTTTCAAGAGATTAACCACTTACCTATAATATATATAAAATTATAAGCAGATTTTATTTCCTTTTGATCTCAAGTAAAAAAAAAAACAAATAGATTTATTAAAATTACTTCACATGTAAATATTGGTTTAAACAAAAAAGGGTTACAGCATAAAATAAAATTATCCAGTGTATGTATCAAAATGAACACAGAAAACTTTTATTCCTATTATTAAATAAAAATCATTTGGCAGATTTAATTATCTATCAGAATAAAATACTACAAACTTTGAATGGTCAACCCTGACGCATCTTGTCTCAGTTTAAAAATTCACTTCATTTGAAGGAGAAAATTAATTAAGTGTACGAAACAACATAAATAATATTTGTGTTGTGCAGGTGTTACTTAACGGCCGATAGATACATTCACATAATTATGTCTTAACGTTTTTATCGACAAGTTGGAAACGTATTCAATAACTATTATATTTCTTTTGTAACAATATAACAATGTAATAATATTTTGTATGCAATTACTGTGTCATAAGCAGTGTATGAAAAAGTTATCTATTTATAATTATTTTTTACTATTTGTTTAATGGTCTTACGGCTCTGGATTCTATGTATTTAAAGAACTTTTTTTTCGTCATAACGTGATAGAAATTTTATTTCAATCTTATTGAGAATTTCAATCACATGATAATTGATGAAATTTGATTTAATTATAGTCTATTCTTACTTTTCTTAGTATTTTCCTTTAATTATGAAAATTGCCGAACAGTTTATTATTTATACACGTAAAATTGCGACACTGCATGAGCTAGAGGTGTCCATTGGCGGAGGACGGCGTATTCCAGGAGAGCGTCATGCTAGTTTGCCACCTTCTCCATAAAAAAACAGTGACGCGTTCGTAGTTGGCTTGCCGACAAAAACCACTGTTTTATCGTTATATTTTAATTATTCACAGAATAAAATTGACAAGAAGGATATAGCATGATTATTTATTTCTTGCGTGACATTCAACAAATAATGGCAGAATAAAAAATAGGCATAGAATTATAACTGTAATAACTATGATTGCAGATGCATAATTATAATCAAAATTATGTAAGAAAGAATATTAAAAATCACCTCATTAATTATCGGATAACAATCCAAATAACTTATCATTTTTTTGTGAATGATTTTTCATTATTTCATTATTATTCAATAAAGACAAATCAGGTACGAAAATTTCTGACACTTTTTTCTTTCATAATTGTCTGAAACAGCTTAAGAAACTGAAAGCGATCCACGCGTTACTGTTCTGTCATCTTATACCTAAACTAACATTGCTTGTTTAAGCATTCAGCGAATCAGTAAATTCATAAGGATAATTAAAAATCGAAAAAATATCATAAAATATTTGTTCGCTGAAAGCCTATAAAATTTTTATTTATTTTAATATCCGCTCAGAGAGAAATCAATGGATTATAGTATTATTGTGATTTAATACATTTCGTAAGAAGAACTATTGATATCACCCCAGTGTTTGTCTGTCCTTCGCTTTGGTCAACAGATTGTAATTGTATATTAAGCACAGATATTAATTACAAGACAGATGGAATCAACAACTTATCGCCAACATAAAATACACGTATCTATGTATTATGTTCAAAGACGATAAAGATGGACGTGAGGGCTAAAGTTACCTAATGTTTTAATTTGCAAAAATTTTTTGCTTTAATTCTATTTCTTCTTCTTCATCAGCCCATTCAAGTCCACTGCTGGACATAGGCCTCCCCCAAAGACGCCCACCCGCTGCGATCTTGAGCGATGTGGATCCAGAGGTTGCCCGCGACCTTTGTTAGATCAGGTTATAATTACAAGAAATCTATTCAGAAACAGACTTTCAAACTAAACCGTTGCAATGATACTTGAGTACTTGTTTGTAGCGGGAGGCGGTGTGGAGGCGCCTGAGCGCTGTAACAAATTGCCACCAACTTGCCTCGCTCGAGTCTGCTACGCTCGAACAAACTTATTATTTTTCTTCTTTATATGTGGCTATATACATATAAAGCAGATGGATCTAATGTCTGAACTTCTCGTAAACTTCAAGTCAGAGGTCTTTATTTCACACAAGACCATTCTGTTACTAATCAAAGTCTTAATACCTAAAGTTTCAGACTGTTTGAACACATTCAGATCTAAGTAGAATTAGAAAATACATTTTGTGCATCACTATATGAACTGGTATTAATGTGAAAATTAAAAGAAAAGGTGTCATAAAACTCAAATACTTTTTACATAAAATAAAGCAAATTAATTTCATTTATTCTCTAGTTTTGGTTCTTCGCTTGGTAATTATTATTTGAAAAAACGAGTACAATTTTCTTGAAGTCAACTCATTCATCTCATTAAGCCTAGTATAAAGGTTGCCAGATTTAAGCAATTTAAGATACCTCCCACAAAGTGAACAAATCGTTTTTGTTTAAAACAAAAAACACAAAAACATAATCCCATATATTTAAAATGTAAATATTTATTAATTTAATACAAAATTATTAAAATATGTAGAATTTGCGTAATTACATTATGTCTAACATTATGACTCAGTGAATATGGCTTTTAAAGTTCAATTTAAAGCGTTGCTATAAATCAAAGAAGAGCACACAAAAGCGAATTAAAAATAGTTCATAACTTCACAAATTAGCCTTATTGGCTTCGCAGAGCACTCGCTGCCCTATTACAAAACCAAAGCACTGCGCCCGTAACACCTGCTACGAAACACTTCATGCCTTATTTGCACTGCTAGAAACAGAAATGTTATGAATATATTTTCAAGCTAAGTAAGCGGGCTAACAGAAACAAGATATTACAAATATAAGGGATTTCTGAATTTATTAGAAAACCAAACATTTTTTTATAGTGGTATAGCTGATAACAGAGCAGTTGGGTCTCTTATATGGTAAGAAGCACACTCACAGAAATAAGTAAGAATATCGCGCCGCCCATGGACAAACGCTCTAGTTCGCGCATTAGTTGTGTTGCTGGCTTTTCTGCCACTTAAGCGACATTTTTAAGGGCCTTCGATATCCTCACTCCCTCGGCGAAACACAGTAGAAGGACTGTTTCAATTACAACTACCATTTCACGCTTTATTCTGTTTAGTTTGTTCTCATGCTTCAACATGGCTCTCCCATGGGTGCGACAATATTAAGACACCCGCCGGTAACTGTCAGGCCAAGATTTACTTCGTCCACATAATACATGTATAATCACTCGGATTAAGAATAAATTTTGACAGTTCACAGTAATGATGTTCATATTAATTTCGCTTAGGAACATTTAGCCACTTATTAAAATACTCGGCGTGAAATGGTACTTGTACTGTGTTACAGAGTGACTGATGATATCGGAGATCCTTAAAAGTGCCGCTTAAGTAAAAAGCCTGCAACACAACTAATGCGTGGACTGTGGCGCGGTTGTTTATAGGCGGCGGTGTTCTCTTACCATATAGGAAACCCACCTGCTCCGTTGTTCGCTATACAATAAAAATATCATTTGTATTGAAGAAACGTACAATTTTTGAGGATTTAGTGTAAAGTTCTAATAAAACTATATATCGATTGTGATTTTTAGATTAGAACTCTATACGCTTTTATAGAAGAAATGCAGAAAGACATATTAGTTATAAGAAGGAACGTGTTTTTTTTTGTATTAAGTTTTTTTTAATTAATTTACGTTTGTAAGTTGTAATTGAGTAAAAGTAATTTAAAATGATGATTAGAAAAGTAATGCATGGACATTAATTTTCAATTCGTTGTTTTAGGTTAGTAAAATTTTCATTATTTTGTCATTGTCAGATTTCATATAACATTTATTTGTATTTAATTAATCATCTTTGTTTCAAACTAATCACATTGCTCTGTACTTAAAAAGAGCCCAATTACTTACATACATTGAATTAGGGCCAGCGCCTGCGGTACAACTCTGCCACGTCAATCCACTCCGTATCCCTCTTAGCGGAGAAATCGCGCAAGCTGTAAGACAGGCTGGTGCAGCGAAGGCGGCTGAGCCTAGGGAAAGAGCTTTCTTTGGCGGCGAGAGGCGATGAGAGAGTGCGCTGGATAGCGTGAGCGAGATGCCTCCGTTCGTTGGTCCCGGCGCAGACTTATTATTCCGGCTCCGTGCGCGCCTCGCGCGGAATACATAACATCGTTTTGTCGATCTAATAAAAGCAAACACTTTCACGAGCGAGAGCCCGCCTGCCGCTCCATCGAACAATAACTATCTAACCTTATTACGTCCCTTCCTTACAAAACATCCGATGGAGCATGAACGCTCGCGTTCCTCCGCGCCTAATAGCCGTTCAGCGGGCAAGGCGTGGGCGTACGAGATACGTATTAGAGGTATCCTGTAGCTGATAAACTATTTAATACCCCACTCTGCCCTCTATTACACAGTATTGAGTTAAGTGCGCAAAGAATGGCCATCGCCCCAATTTTGTTCGCATTGCGAATAAATTCTCTTACGCCGTAAGGAAAGGAGCAAAATGAAAAATGCTCCAATTTATTTAATATTTATTTTTGGAGTCACAAACATCATAACAATTTTATTCTTTACATTATGTTGTCTAACAATTTAAAACTTATCTGTAAAAAGCATTGAAAACTAGTATTTATATGTTTCCTCGTATATTTATTTGACACAAGCACTTACCCTCACTTACCGACACTGATAGTGCAGCGGACCATAGGCAAATGCATAAATCATTTTATGCATTAATTTACTGCGCGGCAAATTCAAGTATAATGAAGAGTTAGTCTCTTCATTTATGTTCATACAACCTATGTCCTATAAAAGTATTTTTTAATTTATAGTAAATCAAGTAAGGCTCACTCTTACCGACATATTCTGTATGAGGTATATATATCTATTCTTCAAGTTGATCTTGATTCAAGATCTAAAAAACTAAAATTACCGACTTTGCTATTTTATTAAATACATTTATAATAATAAATTTACACCAATTAAGTTTGTTGATAAAACACGCTCATTTTATGTTATGCTATAGTACTAAAAAATGTTTCTTCACTTTATTCAACCAAAATTACCGCAATAAAACATGCAAATATACAATTAAAGG
>DWCF01006491.1:0-12321 GCA_018230265.1 Delias oraia
GACATCTACATCTACCAGCAAACATTTCAGTAAAACGCACAAACATATCTGCACTACACTGGAAATTAAGCGAATTCAAGAGAACACCGCCGCCCATGAATAACCGAACCACAATCCGTTCATTGGTTGTATTGCCGGCTTTTTACACCACGTAAGCGGCACTTTTAAGGCCTACGATACTACACTTACTCTGCGAAACACAGTACAAGTACTATTTCACGTTTAATATTCTGTGAGCCCGTGGTATCACTTCGGACGAGCCGGTCCAATTTGTGCGTAGGCATATGCTTCAGCAGATGCTCTCCCACGGTAGCAACAGTATTAAGACACTCCCCCGGCTACTGTCAAGCCCTTCCAGTGACCGAATAAATTATAAATTATAATTTAAAATTGTCCGGACCGGGATTCGACCGCGATACCTCTGGCTTCATGGTACACCTGTTAAACCACTTAGCTACGAGGCCATAAATATATGATTGTTTGAATATCTGTATTTTTATAATGTACATAAGTTTGTAGACAACATATAAATAAAAACATTGACTTGATGTAAATATGAACAATTGGTTAAGACTTAGAACATTGGTTTGCACGCAACTAAGTATTCTTGAAAAACATGTTGGCACTACATCCGTATTGTAACACCATGAAAATTACCATTTAATGTAAAAAAAGTTTTATTGTATTATCATATTATGTTCCTTATATATTATATTGTAACTGGATGCAAATGCACGTCATTGTTATCTCATATATTAGAACCTAATGTTTGATTGTTGTGGTCCACAACTGATGCGAAATGAACCTATTGTGTTATATAACAATAATATAATTGCGGTATATTATATATTAAGTGAGGAATGCTTGTATTATATAAGTCTTATATATTTATCTTATTAAATCATATATATTAATATAATTTAATAAACTGTGTCCACTCAAATTGGGTGTCCGCGTATTTAATTACGAATTATTATTAATATTGGGAAGTAATTTATTCTAATTTTAAACGAATCAAAATTTGATTTGGTTTATTGTGTAGCAGACAACAGAGCAGGTGGATCTCCTATATGGTAAAGAATATTGCCGCCTATGTACAACCGCGCCATAGTCTGTGCATTAGTTGTGTTGTCGGCTTTTTACGCCACTTAAGCGTCACTTTGAAGGGACTCCGTTATCCTCACTCACTCTACGAAAGACATAACAAGTATTGTTTCACGCTGAGTATTCTGTGAGCCCGTGATATCATTCAGACGAGACGGTCCAATAAATGTATCAGCATATGCTTCAGCATGGCTCTCCCGCGGGTGCGACAGTATTGAGACACTCGCCCGGCCACTGTCAAGCGCTTCCAGAGACCGAATAAATATTAATTAAATTATAATTATCCGGACCGGGATTCAAACTCGATACCTCTCGCATAATGGACACTTTAAAAATAATTAAGCTACAAGGCTCTCAAAAAAATCGATGATGATATAATAATTTGTGTCATTTAAAAATACATTCGAAGCGCAGATTGAGGCGCGATTAAATAAAGGATTACCCGTTTTAATAAAAAAATCAAATCTAGGTTACTTATACCATGAATAATAATTTGACAGATATTGATAAAATTTGGTCGGAAGATAGGTAATCTACTCGACTACCAAGGAAATTACCATGATTTTTATGTTATATCTAAAAAGTTGCGGTCCGAGATTTAGTAAATAATCAATGTAAGCAAATGTTCTTTGCATAAATGTGGCGTACTGTGCAGATTTTACGAGCCCTATGGTGGTCCGGTAGGTGGTGCATCAGGCAGGTCGATGCCTCTTGGGTCCTTTGTATATGCTTAGTTCCTGTTATGCTCTGTAGTGGTTTTATAAAGGTCACATGTTAAAATTAAAAAAGTTTTATGCAATTTGTTATGCAAATAACAAATGAAAATAATCATAATTAAATAGTTTTTAGATTATATAATTTTTTTTTGGAAGGGCTCTTGGCTGCTGGCTATACAGCCAACACAGCTTAACACGGTCTTAGGGGCAAGCCATAGGCTCGCCGTGAATTTGATTTTAGCCGCTACTAGCGCAAGGGCGTCTCCTGTGAGACACGGACTTCAGCTTGAGCCGTCGCGGGGTCATGGGCCACCTGAGCAGCCGGTCGGAAGCTCACCGGGGTGAATCTGGCGACGCAGATCCTCGCCTCCATATCTGGCAGAGGCGGTTATTATCGCGGTCACTGCACAGAGCCCTACCATATGAGTGTAACGATACTACACATAGAGCATAATAGACGAGTATTTGAAAATACATTTATATTATTCTTTCAGATCAAAAACTTTTGAGTATGTGAAAATTATTGTATTTCTTAAAAAAATTTTGAATAAATAAATATTATATTAATTATAAACAAATATTTAGTGTATCGTTGGACGAATTGAAATACTCTCTTTTTTGGAAAATTTAAATTCATACTCCTGCCTGTTTATGGTATTACAAGTGGTATATGAACCAGTTTAACGATAATGGCCCTTTGAAATACGCTAAAATTGCAGCTAAAACAGTTGCAGTTAAGAAAATAGCTTGTATGTTGAATATTCAAGAGGTCAAATATAGCTGGTTGGCCTGTTTTCATTACTATGATTGGCTTGACCGGGTTAAGTGTTTTATGAGGCGTATGTTTCGTATGAAGATTGCATGACTTGCTTTTCTTATGAGAATTTAATTTCTCGTTAATTTCCTGAAGGTTTTTATATGTACAAACAAATGCACATCAGCCTTGTAAATAATGACACTTTTCAAGCTAGCTTAAGGCTTTAATTATTCACTTAGGCTTTACTTTTCCTAAGTGAAATGTTTTTTTTAAACTCATAGTAGATATTTTAATTATACAAACGTCTTCATTTTTAGAATATTCAAGATTATATTACAAACGGTATACTTAAAATTATTTTTTAATGTATATCGGATACAATTTAATGTTTTTTGTTATTATATTTTCTACTCATATTGTATAATTTGTTTATCTGTTATAATTTATTTTAAATAACATTATTTTTGCTACTGAAACAAAATGTAAAAATTCTAAACAAATTAAGCACATACAGACACCTCTACCAGCGAGTGGCTGTAACACGTGAAATCCATTAACACTTTTAACTGGACTATGTTTTTGCCTAGAAGGTATTTTGTTGCGTGCATCCGTAATGCAATTTATCTCCATTTACTACTTAGCTGACAGGATCAAAGTACAACTGGTTAATTCAAAAACGGTGCTAGCATACAGAGGTTTAATGCGATACCATCTGAAAAAAAAAAGAAATTGAAAAGGGTTTAGCAAGAATTTTAAGGAATTACAGGTATAAATTCATAATATACTTTAATATTTTGGAAAATAAAACTACAATAAAGAGAGAGAGAATATAAATTAAGATTGATAAAGTAAAATTTATTATTTACCTACGTCTACATTATTTTTTTACGGAAACGGTGGCCAACGAGCAGGAGACATAACTAGAATAAGCGACTCTCTGCCCATGGGCACCCCTAGCCCTTGTAGGTACCCAAGTGCCTTGCTGGCCTTAAAATATCTTTATTAACATTCATCTTTTTCAAATGAGATTGAAGAAGGAAAAACATCTTTATTAAAAGAAGAAAACCTGTAAAATATATTTGGCGAACTATTCCTAAGTCCAATTTTGCTGGTTTACTCCGTAATGGCGTGTTGGCAAGAAAATGACGCTACATTTTCGTCGCTTTGGCTTATATTGGTTGTCTGGCAAGACTTCAAAAGTAAGTCTTGTTATTGTTACAACGAAATCAAGGAAAATACAAGCTAAGCCTTGACACTTAGTCATTGAATTTGCACAACAAATACCGTTAAATTAGTCAATATTTATACGTATTATTATTATTCGTCTAAAAGTTTTAATGAAATCAGTTATAACATTATTAAACGGTCGTTAGAACTCAATTTCAAGAAATTCTCGATCAAAAATAAGAAAGTGGACTTTTCAAATATTTCACGAAAGAATTTTGAAGAATCGCCTCAAACCGTGAACACGTTCCGTTGCATTGTGACAAATTCGTGACTTATTCGAGCGTACGTCGGGAATTCAAGAAAAAGCCCGGCAAGACGTTGAATTATGACACCTTTGGCCTGTGCCATTTATTTTTCCACTCACGTACTGAATAATGTTAAAGTTTTAAAATCGAAATCGATTTTGTTGACCTGATTTGCGCTACCCATTCACCTGTGGAACTGTATAAGGCTGAGATAAGACGACGTATTTCGAATCCTCGATTGTACTGTATTGTTTCATGAAGCACTATCTATTGAGTTTCGAACGAAGCAATTCTATTCATCAGTGTACAGTGTAGCTCTGCTGTACCGAAAATGGAAATACTTTTCAATTCAGAGATTCGAATGAAAAAATTAAAATTTAACGTATAAAAATAGAAAACAATAGCTCTTTCAATAATTTTGTTTCTTTTATCGGTTGGGCAGTTTTAACTACTATAACTACTGTACAAGTTCAATTACGTATGATTTAAATGTACTAAATTTAATAAAATCATTTATTGTTTTCGGACTTTGGGCTTAACTGGTTTGGGCTAAGTAGTGGCCGGACAATTATTTAATAAATATTGAAGCATAGCTGAAGCTTGCACTGACTCACAAATTTGACCAGTTTGCCCGTTTGATCTTTTATTTCTGCAACAAAACTACCCACTAGTAAGAAAGTGATAATAAGTTTTAAGAAATTCTAGATATTTTTCAAATGTTTTTATTATATAATGGAAAACGGATCAGGCATGACTTCCTCCGTCCATCGAATGCCATGTGTTAAACCACGCTTAGGTTGTGTTGTTAACATTTTACGCTGGAGTGATCTAATTTAACTAGCCTCCGATATTCTCAGTCTTATTATCTATGGGGGATACGTACTTATTGAGGCGTCTCCTCCGAAGTAATACCACGGGCTCACAGAATACTCAGCGTGAAATGCTAATTGTACTTGAAACGGTGCTTCTTCTGTCTTTCGCTAGATGAATGAGTATATCTGAGACCTTTAAAAATGTCCCTTAATTGACATAAAGCCGGCAAAATAACCAATGCGCGGTTGTCTATGGACGGTATTCTCTTACTAGTAGACCCACCTGTTCCGTTGTCCTCTATACAACGAAAAAAAATTACTTAATGAAACACAGTGAAATACTGTTCCATGCTGGTATTCTGTAAGCCTAAGTTTTCACGTCAAACGAGGCGGCTCAATTACTATGTCATAATTAGATTCAAGGTGGCTTTTATATGTGTGACAGTGATAAAATACTCGTCCAGCCACCGGCACCTGCAAAGAGAGAATATATTAAATTATAAAATGATTAAAAAATATATAAAAAAATAATTTAAATTCAAATATGCATTATTGTTTTTCCTATTTATTACCTCTTCTGATCAAAGATAAAATTACCCAATAGATAAAGTATCGATTTAGTGAAATAGCAATTTGGAATATCCTTGAATAGTTTTATTTGAATGCGATTAAAGCGAACTAAATCCGGTTGTTACTAAACATAACTAATTAATAACTTTCATATTGAAATTCATCTAGATATATATGAAATACAAAAGCAATGTTATCGGGCAATCAAAGTGTTCACTTTCTGGAGTAGATCGAAAATCAAAAGCAATTTTACGCGTCAACCAAGAACTGCACCTGACGGGCCCATTTGTCTAACCTATAAGAGAAATCGTTACAAATGTTACGGCATCGAAAAAACTTCAGCTTTTTTGATTGAATATTTGGCCGAATAGAATGAAAACAAATGTATAAATATGTATATGTACAGTGATTATTGAAACGAAACTTACAATTATCACTGAGAACCTGAATCTGAATCTGAGAACGTCGTAGCTTAATGTTTTAAAAATGTAAAATTGAGCGAGAGGTATTGGGTTAGAATCCCGGTCCAGATAATTATAATTTAATTTATAATTTATTCTGTCTCTGCAAGGGGTTGGGGAAGGGGGTAGGGCGAGTTTATCAATACTGTCGCACCCGTGTGAGAGTTATGCTGAAGCAAATGCTGACACATTAATTGGACTGGCTCGTGCAAAGTGTCACCACGAGCCACAGTATACTCAGCGTGAAACGGTACTTGTACTGTGTTTCGATATCGGAGGCCCTTAAAATGCCGCTTAAGTGGCATTAAAAGTCAAACAATCAATGCGCGGACTGTGGCGCTGTCGTTCCCTAACTATATAGAAGGCCCACCTGCTCCGTTGACGGCTTTAGAATAAAAAAAATCACTGAATTATTTAAATTATTATTTCTACGATTGGTATATCGTAAATCAAAATAATTTTATGTATTCATTCATGATGAGCCATTTGTATTTTTTTAATATGTACTTAATTCAAAAATGTTATTACCTTACAAATATATTTTAAATTTACCGCTAGATCCAGATCACTTAAGATCGTAATAGGTGGGCGTCTTTGGGGGAAGCCTATGTCCAGCAGTGGACTTGATAGGCTGATGATGATGATGATGATAATATTTCAAAGGTCCATTATACATTGTATTATTTCGTCATCAATAATGCTATAGTATTTTTCTTGTGTCATATCGTATTATTCACAGCTCAATACATATAATTATGTTATTCAAACAAATACGCTTCGTAAATAACACACCCGTAGTTTATTTGGTTCAATTTTATTTCCAGTAGTGAATAATTTCACTGTTAAATTTTTTCTTATATTCTATTTTTAGAGCTAAGTTATTTTCTAAGTCCATCATTAAGCGAGAGGTATCAGGTTCGAATCCCGGTCCAGTCAATTATAGTCTAATTTATAATTTATTCAGTCTCTGGAGGGGGTGGATAATGGTCGGGCGATTGTCTTAATGCTGTCGCATCCGTAGGGGAGCCATGTTAAAGCATATGCGGACCAAGTCTTACCGTGGTCTCACAGAATTCTCAGCGTGAAACTTTAAATGTACTTGAAACGGTACTTCTGCTGTGTTTCGCTGAGTGAGGATATTGGAAGAGCTTAAAACTGCCGCTTAAGCAGCGTAAAATATCGGCAACATAATCAATGCGCAGACTGTGGCGCAGTTTTCCATTGGCGGCTGTATTTTCTTATCATTTAAGAGACTAGATTAATTCTAACTGGTGATGGTGTTAAGTCATTACCAACAGCTAAGTCCGATTGCCCAGCTCTGGCACAGGCGCATTTGTAACCATCCGTATTGTTTTTTCACCTACAAGAAGAGGTGCTTCGCCCATTGACATCACCCTTTTTGGGCCATGGATGCATAACAATAACAATCACAATAAAATGGAATTCCCGAATATAGTTCTAACGCGACTAATGATAGTAGGTATTAATTAAATATTTATACATTAAAGGTAGTTACGGAGTGAGTAAGATCTCGAGTTGCGCATTGCGTGTCAATTAAAACCGCGAGGGAATCCCAAGGCGTACTTCGTGATACGCTCCTCGAGCTAATAGGGCTGTCAAACGCAGGTGCGTACTGTATGTGAGACGTGTTTGAGTGCTGTAACTTATATTTGAGTTGCTACAGCCCTGGTTAATTGATTGCCACGCTTGTCATGGAACAACTTAGGCGCTTTAGTAAAATAATCAAACTCAAATGTTCTGTTATTATTAAACAATGATAATTGAAATTCTAGTGTATGTTATTAAAACAAAATTTATTTATGTATAACATCTATATATAAATGTATTGAAAATTGAAAGCATAAAGATTAAGTAACGAAAAAAGCCGGCAACATCATCAAAGCGCGAATTCTGGCGCGGTTTTCTATAAAGTTTCTAATAATATGTACCACTGTATATGCCCGCTGTACAATAAAAAATAAAGAAGATTGTTAGACAATTACAACGTAATTTCACCACGATTTTCTTTTTCGTTATGTTGGTAACAACTGTATGTAATTTTTTATAAAAAATAAAATACGTTTTGGAATTTTAAAAATAAAACTTATATAAATTGAAATGTACCTAAATATGGTAAACATTTCATGCGGATAAATTTTGTAAGAAAAAATTCTTGAGATTCATTTTGTTATTATGTAGTCTATGGCGGTATTGTAATCTATGGTTAGATGAAATCTTTAAGTAGGATTATTGTCTAGTCTATATTCCGGGTTTATAGTTGCATACTCTTTGGTAGCGGTATTCCTTTTTCGTATATTAATATGTGATTTAAACAGTTACATCACCAGTATTTTAGATTTTCAAAGGTTAAGTTAATTTCATGAACTTTTGAAAGCGTTTTAAGTTAGTGTTTTAAATTGCATGTCATTCGAAGAAAATAACAGTATAAACACAATAACAAATAAAAATTACGTAAATTTTTCATAACTTAAAGTTATACAATTAATCTCTACGCAACGCAATATTCCCTTTGCTGACTCGGAGCTTTCAACATTCTCGCTTAATTAATTATTATGTATAATAGTACCGCGTCTCGGTGTTCAGCGCGGATCATTCATTCGGGTGAAATTGTTTCAGCCAACCTGCCTTAATAATTTCCTTAAGGTAATGTTTGCCAAGAAACGTCGAGGTAAAGGCTTACCAAATATGCGCTATGCCCTTTGTTATTTATTGACACGGAAATACTTATATAGAATGGCTTTAGCACGACGATTTGTACGTAATTAAGTATTTCCATTATTAAACTTTAGATATCGGTGTTAAATGTCTGTCTGCAGGTCTAAGAGATTGTTTGATCATAGGCATTGTGAGCTAAGTAGCTGTGTAGATAATTTTTTTCTTATTATATAGTCAATAACGGAGTAGGTGGACCTTTTATATAGTAAGAGAACACCGCCGCCCATGGACAACCACACCACACTCCGCGCATTGATTCATTTACCGGCTTTACGCCACTTACACATTTTAAGGGCCTGCGATATCCTCACTTACTCACAGAAACTCAGTACAAGTAATGTTTCACGCTGAGTATTCTGTTAGCCCGCTGTATCACTTCGGACAAGGCGGCCCAATTAGTGAGTTCGCATATGCTTTACCTCTACTACGGGTAAAAATTTTTTTACTACATTAGCTATGAAAATGATAAAATATTCACATTCGGATAAAACGGAAAATTTACTTATAAATGCTTTTAGAAAATGTTGAAATTTAAATCGAATAAACCTGTTTAGGTAAACCTCTCATGGTAAACAGCACAAATAATATGTGAAAAAGGATTTACTCAAGCTAAAATGGGATAAATAAATGGAATATATACAATACAGGTGAAACTCCAATTAAAATATATGTTACAGCTGGTATATTTTCTGTTTAATTTACAAAAGTTGTAAAACAAAAGAAAACAGAGCGACACAAGGTAGCAATTACACCACCTTCCATTGAATTTAATGTCTGATGAATGCACAGGTGCTCCTTCGTATTATTTAAGGTCATCTTATCAGCGGTCATGGACAAAGGCCTTTTTACTTAAAAAGAAAATGGAATAAATGCATAGATAGCAGGCACAATAGAGAGATTGAAGTTGATAATCTCGCGTCGGGATGAGCCCGTTTCCTATCTCAGGTAGTCGAGTTTTTCGTTTGCGAATAATATCTTTTTTTTTTGTTTTTTCGTTAAGTGTGATGACGTTGCTTTGAAATGTTAAACGAGTTTTCGGTTATTGCCATGGCTGAATGCTTCATTTGCTTATTTCGTTTCTAATTAAATTTCTTTACTCGTGAAAGTTGGACTAATTTTTCGTTGTATTTTTAAAATGCCTTTGATTGTTGAATTACTTACAAGGTAAAAGTAATTTTATTATTCGCTGTTCATTCATTTGTTAAAAATTGAAAATAGATGGACTGAATTGGCCAATTTTCATATTGAAATAGTAAAAAATTTGAGAATTTACTTTTCCTTAACTAATTTATTCTATCTGTAAAATATTTGGATGTGCCAGTTTTCTTTGTAGAATTAAAAAATCGTATTATTTTAATATCATTATTGTAATATGAGGTTTGATCTGCATTGCTTATTTTTTTCATTACAAAGAAATTAAATTTAAAAAGTAATATTGTCAGTTGGTTGTCAAAAAAGAAAATAAATAAACTTCAAGTTGATAATTTGTATCCTCACTATATGTTTGTCTTTGATTAAAATGTTCGTTCATGGTCATAAGTTGTATCTCTCTTTGAATATTGATTATATTCTAGCTAGATTATCTGTCGATCTATATGTACATATTGCTATACTGACACTGGCAAACTTTGTGATCGTAAGTCACAGAAGCTACGAAAATATGTAATTCATAATTAATATCTATCATCTGTTGTGAACATGATATGAAAAAGTTAACTGGAGCTCATTTTTTATTCCTTAAATTCTAGCCAAGTTTATTTCTATTTATATAAAACTTGTTCCTACTGAGATTAATGACGTGACGAATTTTCTCTTTCATATAAATTTGCGATTTACCTGATTTTACTGTAGTTAAGGTCTATTTTTCGTTTTGTTCGGCTAAAGTTTGAACTAAATTTAAAACAATCTGTGTAAGCTTTCAGTTTACCAAATCATCTCGCTAGAAATAAGATAAAATAAGATTTATGATACCTCTCTTAGTGCATTAAATTCCTTATCAAAGAAGGTTATATCAAGACGCTCGCATAATTCCATAATCTTCCTGAAATTCAAATTCAGTTATTTGTCTTTGAGATGCACTATTCACTTTGCAAGGCAATGTCTGAGTTGCGATAACGCTGAAGGAACAAAACTTTGATTTCTTCGAATAATTGAGTAAAATCTTTCCGTTAACAAACTTTACGCTTTTTGACTTGACGCTGTAATGTTGAACGAGATAAAAGCAGTTTTCTGGTAACTTCTACGATAAGTTTTACATTTATAGTAGGAAACTACAGATAAATAATATGCCATAATTATCTAATGATTTTAAAGAATATAATTTCAAGAATTTTAAAGTGAATATTAAAAGATCTGAACCCAATTAATATGAAAATCACGCTACAATTAATGTTAAAACTCTTTGAATACAGTAATATCTAATAACAGAGTCCATACATTTTAAAATATTTCTTTCTTTTTAAATTTCTTTCTACTAGGTGACTGGCATAGATCAAAATGTATACATTAAAAAATATTTTGTTTAAAACCCGCCGCCGCGCATGAACAACTGCGCCACAGTCCGCGCGTTGGTTGTGTTGCCGGCTTTCTACGACGCTTAAGCGGCAGTTTTAAGGGCCTCCGTTATACTCACTCGCTCTGCGAAACACAGTAAAAATACCGTTGCACGCTGAGTATTCTGTGAGCCCGTGTTATCACTTCGGACGAACCGGCCCAATGAGTGCGTCAACATATGCTTCAGCATGGCTCTCCCACGAGTACGACAGTATTAAGAAACTGGCCCGGCCACTGTCAAGCCTTTCCAGAGACCGAATAAATTAAAAATTAAATTATAACTGTCTGTACCGGGATTCTTACACGATACCTCTCGCTTCAAGGTATACTTTTAAAAACATTATTATACGCGGCTCTCAAATACGTTATAGAATAGAAATACTATTTTATATTTTAAATAATTGCGTCAGTATGAACTTCAGCTTGGCTATGCAATGATTTATTTAAGAGATAGTGAATTTATTTAAAAGGTTAAAAATTATACAAATATATATAAATCACTTTCAAATAAGAATTCGCGTAAGTTGAAGTATGGTGCTTACAAAATTTGCCAAATTACGAATTTATTATTGGAGGCAATTCTGAACAAAGTTACGTTTGATGCCTCAAGTAAGTTAAAACATGCGTGGAATATATTAACATAACAATCACCAACTTGAGTTATACAGGATGTTTTGTCAAAACAAATAAGTAAATAAACAAAATGGTAAATCTCATATTGTAGGAATAACATTTCAATTGTTTCCCTTTTATTTATGCATATTTTAAAAACAAATGGAAAGACTTAACTCCCTATATATAAAAGCTCTTTTTATATCTAATTGTCTCAAAAACCTCAATAATCTTTATCGTTCTTTTTTTTGTTTTAAATAATAAGTACGGAAACGACCGAACCCAGATCCATCTTAACAAATTATAAAAAAAACTTGCTTTACCACCACCATTTTGGTCCGAGTTGTGGTCTCATGGCCCGAGGAATCCGTGCCGTTAGCTTGTTCGGCCTTGATGACTCTTCAAGCGAAGGGCTTGGCCCTCCCAGTATAGTCCAAAGAAAAGAGGAATGGTAATAGAACTTGGTCCGTGGTGTTGGTGGGGTGTGGCGTAGCTCGCAATCATGGCCCACCGGGCGAAACTCCCGGG
>DWCF01006492.1:0-12319 GCA_018230265.1 Delias oraia
TGGGTGGGCGTCTTTGAGGGAGGCCTATGTCCAGCAGTGGACTTGAATGGGCTGATGAAGAAGATGAAGAAGAAGATAAGCATATAAGACACTTATTTAAAACTAAGTTCCTGAACTGATTTTGTTTTCAAACCCTGGTTTGAAATAAATTTGAATAATAGCTCTCAAAAATACAATTTTTAAAATAGATTTACTATTTTATTATTTAACATAAGTTTTTGCCATTATTTAATAAATTTACCTTCCAACATGACATTATATTGACAACATATATTGAATAATAAAATAAGTTATTTCAAAGTGTACATTCAATCCAGATTTCAGTAAAAATTCATCAGAACATTATGATAAAATTCTGTCGGCTATAATAAAAGCTCACTAAAATAAGGAAGAAACACACATATAAAAGATTTTTTTATTCTCTAGCGGACAACGGAGCAGGTTGGTCTCCTATAATCTAAGAGAATACCGCCACCCATGATAAACCGCGCCACAGTACGCGCATTGGTTGTGTGCCTTTTTACGCCGCTTAAGCGGCACTTAGGGATCTCCGATATCCTCAGTCACTCTACGAAACAGTACAAGTACTGTTACTCGCTGAGTATTCTTTGATCCGGTGGTATCACTTTGGACAAGCCGGCCCAATTAGTGCGTCAGGTTATGCTTCAGCATGGCTCTTCCACAGGGATATATACCACACCATTAACTAAGATTTTAACAATTTGTTAAAGTCTTGTGAAGCGGATATATAAATTGTAGCGGGAGAATCGAACGTTACGCAATGACGCCAAAAATACGTTTTGACATCACAACTTCGCGCTTCGCGTCAACCTTGATAAGACTTCTCTATCTTAGAATATGAAAAACAAATGAATTTATTTTTTATAGTATAGCGGATAACGGAGGAGGTGGGTCTCCTATATAGTGAGAGAACACCACTGCCCATGGACAACCGCGCCACATTCCGCGCATTGGTTGTGTTGCCGACTTTGTAAGCGGCAATTTTAAGGGTCTCCGATATCCTAACTCATTCAGCGAAACACATTACAAGTGCTTTTTCATACTGAGTATTCTTTGAGCCCGTAGTATCATTTCGGTCGAGCCGGCCCATTTAGTGCGTCAGTATATGCTTAAACAAGGCTCTCCCGCAGGTGTCTTCTTTTCATTTTATATTTTTCCTTTTGTACGCTATTATCACATATATACGATTTGATATGCAATAAAATTCCAGTTTTACTTTACGTATTAATAAAACCATGATAGTTATAAGACTTAACTGTAAAGATCTTAAACCTAGTTCTAAGTACATGTAAATAAATGATTTTAAATGTTTGAATTTGAATATTTATGAAATAATTATTATGTAGCAAAAGGACGGGCGGATATCATGGAACAGCCATGCTGAACCATATGCGGAATCACTTATTGGGCAGGCTTTTCCGAAGTAATACTACGGGCCCACAGAATACTCAGCATGAAATAGTAGTTGTACTTGAAACGGTGCATCTATTGTGTTTCGTTGAATCAGTGAGAATATCTGAGGCCTTTAAAAATGCCGCGCAAGAGGCGTAAAAAGACAGAAAAAGAACCAATACGCGGATTGTGGCGTGATTGTCCAATTGAAGGCGGGGTTCTCTTACCATATAGGAGAACCACCTGCTCTGTTGTCCGCTATATAACGAAAATGTCACGCCTGAGGGTAAAAGATGCCCGTTGCCACATATCTTGCTTGTGTTGTGTTGCCGGCTATTAAAGACGCTTATTGGTACAACTTAAATAGCTTTTGATATCCTCACTGGCTGTGAAACACAGTACAAGTACTATTTCAAGCTGGTATTCTGTGAGGTCCAATTATTGCGTAACTATAGGCTTCAGTCTATCTCTCGGTGTATGGTACTCAATTATCTTAAAGATTAACTAAATGCATTGTATGGAGGTTGTGATTTGTGAATTGTATTTTAAGTGATTTAAATTTTTGTTGTATAAATAGTTTATTTCGTATAGTAATAATAGGTGAGATTGGTCTAATGCCAAATGATTATATTCGGTTTGTGGAAAAACCATGTAAGGATTATATCACACAAGTAATTTATGGTTCTATTTTTTTTTAAATAAATAAAAAATATAAATGAATGTATTACCATAAAATAAATAAATTCACTCTAAAACTATTATTTAATAATAAAATAAACAATTTAGTGCAAAGCTATGAGTTGCGACTCTTGCCAATTCTACTTTTGACTTCCGTTTAATATATTCCTTCTCAAAGGCTAATACAATCGTCTCTCCCGTAATCAAAGAGTAGGAAATGAGAATATTAAGCATTCACAACGAATGTTTCGAAGCCATTTCCTTCCTCATCACTAATACGGTGGCTTTATTGTTATATTCAAACAAAAATGTCGAATTTTTTGATTATTTTATATTATTTATTGGAGTTGTGTATTTTCATATTGGGAACGAATGAAGAGAGAAAGCTATGGATAGAGAAGTCAGGAAGAAACGGCAGTAGGACTTTATCTGAGAAGGGATTCTGGTCAATTAATTACATACATTTATATTTAAAAAACTTGCATGTTAAATTGTTTTTATAGGATTTAATAATTGTAGATTGGAAATAAAACAAGCTTTATTATTATATGATGTATATAATTTTATTTAGGTATTTTTTTCTATAGTGGACAGCGAAGCATGTGGGTCTCCAATTATATGGAAAGATAACACCGCCGTCCATAAACAACCGCGCCATAATCCGCGCAATGGTTGTGTTGCCGCCTTTTAGGGCCTCTGATATCTTCACTCACTTTCCGAAATACAGTACAAGTGATTCAATTGAATGTCGTAATTAAATAAACGCGCTAGTTATTCAATCAAATAGTGGATTCAACCGGTGACTGCGACATGTAGGTATGTTTAAGAATCCCACTGGATCGCAATGCTTAAATTGGTACTACTAACTCCTCGGAGCGACCAGCATGAAATGGTATTCGTAAAGTTTCACTGATTGTTGACTCCTAGTCTACCAATTTCACCGGATAAAAGCCGGCTCACCTAGTATAAGCGATGTTCCATCCATGGAAAACCGCAGGCCTTGCAGCTGCGTTGCCGCCCTTTTAAGGGCACAGAATACTAAGCGTGTAAAGAATACATCTACTATGTTTCGTTGAGTGAGTGAGGATATTGTAGGTCTTTAAAAATGTTGCTAACTAACATAAAAAGCCGGCAACAAAATCAACGTGCGGACTGTGGCATGTTTGCCCATGGGCGGTGCTGTTCTCTTACCATATAGGAGAGCCACCCGCTCCTTTGTCCGCTATAATATTTAAAAAAGGACAGATACGCTCTTTTATGACAATTCCAAATCGTAATGCAAATAATGCCTTAAGAAACGCTAAGTTATGTAACGATAAAGATCGAGGTGATACGGATGAATCTTTTGTACAACCCAACTGCCGTCAAGGCATTGTGCCTAATGACAAAATCTTAAGAATATGCGTTTTTATACTTCCGTTATATGTTTTTTGCATGATTAAAATTTTCTTAGTGAAATAACTATTTTATGATAATGAATACTAAAAAAGTGTTCTAGAAAGAATACATGTGCAATTTGAACTATTATATCGTCGAAACAGATCTACCAAACAGGTAATCCATGTTCCGAGGACATTGATAGATGTTGTTTCGTTCAAAAATCAACATGAAAATCCTTTCACAGTAACAGACGTTGATAGAACTTAATCTACAGTTCGATGGCTAGAGGACATCAATAATTTTAGAATTTAATTCCAAAGCTCTCTCAACAGTTTATAAATCTTTTTGAGAGCCTCGTAGCTAAGTGGTTTAATAAGTCTACCATGAAACGAGAGGTATAGCGTTCGTATCCTGGTCCGGACAATTAAAAATTATACTTTATTCGGTCTCTGGAAGGGCTTGAAAGTGGCCGGGCGAGTCTCTTAATACTGTGATACCCGTGAGAAAGCCATGTTAAAGTATACGCTAACGCACTTATTGGGCCGGCCCGTCCGAAGTAATACCACTTGCTCACAGAATATTCAGTGTGAGATGGTTGTTTTAAGCCGTAGTTCAAAGAGCCGTCCTAATTAGTGCGTCAGTATATCCTTCAGCATGGCTCTCCCACGGGTATTGAGCCATGCTGAAGTCCCATTATGATTTACATATAAGGTTCATGATATTAGTTTAATATGATACATAAGGCCTTTGTGATAACTGTGTTAAATAGTACCTATTGAGAAAAATATATTTTTCAGTGGCAATATATATTTTATTTTTCATAAAATAAAATACATTTTTGGGCGGTTTCGTTAGATTCTATATAAAATATCAATCAGGAGAGCGTCTTACATCTATGAAGGTATTAAAAAGTTAACGTTAACATTGTGGTGGACAGAAATGACATTTAGCGTCGCTTTCGGTACGTCTTTTGACACGTCTCATGTCATGTTAGTGTATGTTAAGAATAGACGGTAAAATGTAGAACCTCTTAGTTTTATGTTAGTAGTTAGTAGGTTTTTTGTTAAATACATAGTATAGCTAAATACATTAAAGATTAATATATTTTTTTATATCATTTTCTCCCGTGACAGAGCTATGCCGTACCAATTGGTACAGCTCATCTGGAGTGAAATAACGGGCGCGCAGATTAACAGTTAGTATTAGTTTCCCTAAATGAATAAGGATACTACAGGCTTATTATATACCACTTAAGAGAAGTTTATATTACTACCAAGGCTCTAATTGCGGCGCAGTTGTCATGGGCGGCTATATATCTGTGTATAAATAAAACAATAAAAATACAAAATGTATATAATAACACAATAATGTCAAAGGAAAAGTGATTTAAGAGTGGCTAAAGTTGCGGCTGGAACGATATAAAGTTTGAATTTCTCAAAGTTCCCGAAGAAGAGATAACGAGCTTTTTAGAATCTTGTTTCGTAAAAAAGTTATTGTTTAATGGTATTAAAAAAGGCTTTTAGACATCGATCGACTTTTGGGAATACTTTCGGATCACGAATTTTTACTTAGAGCGTAAACATAACTTTACTTTTATCGCCCTCGCGATATTTAAATATTAATTGTATTTTATGCTCCAACAAGACTTCGAGAGTCTGTGTACTCATCTGTAAGCAATTTGTTTTAGTAACTTTTACAGTCGTACGCACACACTTTAACAGTCATCAGATTATATTATAACACAGCCACATTAGCTGTGTTATAATATAATTTAATGTGAATACAGATTTATTAAATTTATAATGGGATCCTCAAGGATGATTGTGTTCCAAAAATTACACAGGCCTCGGATATTCTCACACATTCAGCGAAATAGTACATGTAGGTAATGTTTCACACTGGTATTCTGTGAGCCCATGGTATCATATGACCAGACAGTCCAAGTGTAATAATGCGTCAACTTATGATTCAGCACGGTATTCCACGGGTAAGACCGAATAAATATTTAAATTGTAATTTGTCCTGACCGGAATTCGATCCTGATATCTCTCGCATCATGGTAGACATATAAAACCATTAAGATACGAGGCTCTCAAAGTTCTCTAATTATTAACTTTATTACGGGGTTCGAGCCTGTTACCTCTGAGTTCACGGTAACTTACAGTGGTCGTACCACTAGACTCTAAAAAGTCTTCTTTATAAATATTTCAGTTTCAGTACAACGGATAAATTTATAGGCTAAAAATAAGCAAACGATCATCAACAGAAATAAATTTTCAGCACGTGATTGTTCTCTGGAACGCTCTAGACATAAAAGTTTAACTGGAGTTATATTATAAAATACCCTTTTATTTTCTGTTTTTAAAGTTTAAAGTAACTTTTTTTTATCATCTATTTATTATTATTTTTAAAATTTCAAAAAAACATTTCATATTAACATATTAATTATTAATTTAAAAATATAGTCATATTAATAATAATTACTTAAAACAACCATAGTAGTACAACAAATAAAAAAAAAATAGTTGTGATTTTTTTTTCTATAGCGCACAACGGAGCAGGTTGGTCTCCTATATGGTAAGAGAACCGCCGCCCATGAACAACCGCGCCACAGTCCGCGCATTAGTTTTGTTGCCTGCTTTTTACGCCGGTTATGCGGCACTAACTTCACTCACTCTGCGAAACATATTACAAGTACTGTTTCACGCTGAGTATTCTTTGAGCCTGTGGTATCACTTCGGAAGAGCTGGCCCAATATGGCAGCATATGCTTAAGCATGGATCTGTTACTTGTGATATAAATACGAAATTCTTTGACTTTATTCCTATCTAGTCATCCCTGGCGTATATTATAATATATGGAACAGCTGAACACAAACAATCAGAAAACGTCTCATATTTAATTCATTATAAAATAATAATTTTTTTACTATATAAACATTCTTGAGGCTCGTCTAAATTTTTCCTCCTTAAATAATATTTGTACCGCTTTTAGTCATAAATTTACTTACTAAAATACATATTTCTTGATAAAAGATGTCCTAAAGCCGTACGACTGACAAATATGTAAAATATTAATGTACCTACGTACATATTATATTTTATGGTATAACCGCGCTACAATCCGCGCTAACGTTATGTTGCCGCCTTTTTATGCCGCTTAAGCGGTGTAGCAAGGGCCTCTGCTATCTCTCAGTGAAACACACTACAAGTACTATCTCACGTTGGTATTTTTTGAGCCCGTGGTATCTCCATTTAGCTACATAAGGCCTACGTAGCTACGTAGGCCCTTTTAAGGAAACAATAACTTTACCTCAATTTTACATTAAAAATGTTACTTTTATTAAATTATTTTAATACCAATCTATAGACAAACGGAAACGACTTTGGTAAATATAATAAGCGTGTATTTTTCACCCTTGGGAGAATCAGGATAAATCAGCGCCGGCTCTTCCGAAGCGATATCACGGGCTCACGGAATACTCATCGTGAAATGATAGTTCGGTACTTCTACTATGTTTCGCTAATTGAGTGAGGATATCGAAAGCTCTTAAAAAATGCTGCTCAAGCAGCGAAAAAAACAGGTAACACAACCAATGCGCGGACTGTGTCGCGGTTGGTGATGGGCGGTGGTGGTCTCTTACCATATAGGAGACCTACCTGCTCCGTTGTCCGCTATAACATAAAAATATTTACTATAAGTGGGCAACACAATTGAATCAGGAAATTATCTCTTACGATCGAATAATATAGCCTTTTATTCGGATAATTTTACAAACTATTTGTCTAGTATTTGACGATTTGTTAACATTTCCTGAATTACTTGCCAGTCGGTTAAGATCCCCCCCCCCAACCTTTTTTCATTCATCTGTTTTGAGCCACTGTATTCCAAATCTCTCCTGCCTAATACAATAATCCCACTGTTCCACCATACACTATTACACATTATTTTGTGTGAAATAATAATTTCATATGAAACTATTTTTAGTCAGAATTAATAATAAAGATTTATGAATATAAATTCAAAACTGATTGCTTATTATTTCATTTGAATGAAAGTTCGTTGCATAATTATTCGAATCGCTCTCGTTGTGGCATAATTTCATTCCAAAATTGGAATTATTTCAAATACAAAAGTTTAATTCTCTTAGGAATATGCATTGTTTTTGAATTTAAATGGAAATTAATCGATTCGCCAAATTTGTTCCTAACTCATTATGGCTGAATACTTAGTTTCATTATGTATATTTAACTACTCACTTTATAAACGCTGCTTTACTGGAAACAGATATTCTGTCACTCTTTGATCAACGTGCATTTGTTGTTGTAAAAACGAGACAGAATATTAATAAAAGATCTATATAAAAGTCTGTCACCATATCATCCGCACGCAATAATTGGGCCGGCTCGTTTGAGATACCACGGGCTCACCGAATACCAGTTTCGCTGAGTATACCGCGAGTTAAGAGCCGTATAAGTTGGCAACAACCAAAACACGACTGTCCTTTGGCGACGTCACTTCCATATGGAGATCCGATTGCCCCGTTGTCCACTAAATATATTTAAAAAAATACTTTTTTATTATAAGAAATATATAATATAAATAAAAATTGATATACCTTTTGTTGTAAGAAAGATAATATAGAAAAATTATATAAAAACTATTTAGGCTATCCACAGGTGCAAGGCTTTCCGTTACAGTCTGTCAGTCGCCTTAATTTCCTCTTTTTCCACTGGATATTTCATTTTTTTAAATATCTCGTAGTCTTATGCACAATACATATATAATATAACATATAAAATTTGCATAATATTTATATATGTTTTACGTTCAACGTGTTTGTCTTATAATTTAGTAACAAAAAATCATAGGCGACGACAATCTCATCTTTTGAAATCGGTTGTAAATGTCAGCCACTATAAAATTTTTAGTAAAACTTAATTTAAAAGTTAATTGATCTAGAAAAAAAAAATCCTGTTGGCTATTACAATATTGTAATATTTTACAAATCTATTAAACTCTACATCCTGATGCCTCGGCGAGGCAAAACATTTTCTCTCTTTATGGAAAAAGTGGAATTAATAGCGACATTGCTCGTGACACTTCGCCATGGCTATATTTCTGCCGGTGACAAAGCTGACGTGCAAGATTTAACTATGCGCCATGCTTGGAATATTGAAATATAAAATCACTTGTACTTTTCGCTTTCATGCAGTGCCACTATATGTATAATTATAGTTCTGCGGTGTTTCCTGCCCAATAATAGCTGAGTTATTAGCAGAAAGCACCTGCATGCAGTCTTTTCAAGCAATTACGATTTGGATACCTTTAAATCAAAAGCGTAGGTATCTCGGAAAGGCCAGAAACATAACGTACCAGGAGCTGAGGTATCTATGGGCGGAGGACAGTTTACATAGCGTCCTCGTCAGTTGTCTCCTGATTTTCACTTTAAAATACTCCAAAACCACTCTAGCATTTTTATCAAATTTTGTATGCATATTAGGTCTGAGAATCGGTCAACATCGATTTTTTATACCCTTTAATGGTATGGGTTGTCAAGCTCAAAATTTTTTTTATACACCCTAAAATCATTATCGGTATTGAAACTACTTTTAATTTTTCATCTCTCGCAACTATAACTTTTATATTATGTACATATATCCTTGGTTTCTATTTGTTTTCTCTGAATTCGAACCGAACAACATGAACAATGTAAAATTGCATTCGTAAAAGAATTAAATCCGAGCTTTAATTAAGAATAATTAAGTATGTGTTTACATAAATTAATTTAAAATATGAAATATTTATTTTTAGGTTACGGTTTTTGGTTCAGAGATTTTAGTACAAATTTTCTCAGAAAGTGTATGTGCTCGAGATAAATGACCGAAGAAATAAACATGTAAATTTACTAAGGATTTCTTTTAATTAATTTTATTATACGCACTAATTAGGGACGGAATGTCCGAATTGATACAACGGCCTTACAGAATACTCAGCGTGAAATAGTAATTGTAATTGAAACGGTACTTCTACTGTATTTTGTTAAGTGAGTGAGGATATCAGGTCCTTGAAATTATCTCCAAGCGGGATAAAAAGCCAGGAAAACAATTTAAGTGTGGACTGTAGCGCGGCTATCCTTGAGAGTCGGTGTTCTCTTACCATATAGGAGACCCACCTTCTCTGTTGTCCGCTATACTATAAAAACATAATAATTAGCATTGTTAAAATAGATTCTTAGTGATTAAAGCGATGAATGCCGTTCGTCCCAAAATTAGCTGTGATTTCATTACAAACACCGGAGTCGGTTTACAGATTTCGTTGCCACATTGTGTTTGATAATCTGCTATCGGCCGGATATATTTTGATTGCATCTTAATAAAATCTTGTGCCAAATGCATCTCACAACAAATCCAAAGTTATATAACATTTTTAAGCTTTAGAGTTTTTAAAAATAACTTGAATTTCATTATTAACATATTTTAAACTAAAATATATTTTTATGGTATAGCGGAGAACAGAGCAGGGGATCATCTATGTAAATAGTAAATGAGCACCGCCTATGAACAACTGTGCCTCAGTCTCCGCTTTAGTTGTGTTACCGGCTTTTTACGCCGCTTGAGGCATAATTTCGTTGGCCTCCGATATCGTCATTCACTCAGCGAAACACCCTACAAATACTGTTTCACAATATTTGAATATTGATAGATAAATTGCTTAATTATCGAATTACGTCACAAAATTATCAATATACATCCAAAAATAATAGTCTAGTTTGGTTGGGATCCTCGGATTCATTTGAAGTACGTCCGGCGCGATCGTAGGTCGCCCATTTTGCTCAAACAATAAAATTATAATTCGGTTAAAAATAAGTCTGGCCGCGTTCAGTTTGAAAAGTTTAGTTTTGGAGGCTGGAAGCGTGCTGTGCGCGCTGATTACACTAAACAACTGTCAGGTACCTACTCACCTCAGTTTTATACCGCCTATTCTAACACACCTACATATTTTCAACACGGTAGATAAAACATCAGTCAACATGCCAACCGCAACGATATTCATGATAAAAGACGCTTTCACATCGTGGAAATTTTTCTACACAGTACGGTTAACTGTGTTTCATTTAAAAGTAACAGTTTAAGTTGAGATGAAGTGAATGAGATATTACAATGTGCGAATGTGGAGAATCGATAAACTTTACGTAAGTTGCCTGTTAACACAATGACAGCTTTACGAAGCTGGCTCGGCGTTGTCGAAATTCTTTCATAGATTCTAGAAATAGCGGGCGGAAGCATAGACAATATCTTTGCTTATTTTAAAATTGTTCTACGGTATGATTTTTTAACATCACCATTTTAACATCCTAAATAATTGTTAAATTTAATTTATAAGCAATTTATTTACCCAAATAAGTAATAAATACCGAAATTATTTTTATCATTACTAAAGTTAATTACTTATTAAATAATTCAAACATTTTTAAACATTCACTGAAAAGCAACTGTTTAAAAATGAGAAGCATACAAACAAACAAAAGAGTGGCGATCATATAAACACGATTAGTTGCAATTAATACACGTTGACGTAACTCGAATTTGTACGATTATATTTTTATAAATGCGTGGGCGCAGGCGTGGATGTTTTGCAATTTTCAACGTCGCGTCGCAACATGAATGCAGCTTTAATTTGCTATTTATTTTGAGTAACGGCCTCGCTCTGATACTCGAAGCTCTAGAGACAGCTTGTGTAAACTATAAATTCTTTTAAAAATACTTGCTGGATACATTTGAAAGACCTATGGCCATTGCTGGTTGACGATGTATAATTTTCTAAATATACAAACTGTAATATCACACGCGGTTATGACATAAGCATCATCTTCATCATTTCAGCCGTAAGATGTCCTCTGCTGGACATAGGCCTCCGATTTGGATCTCCATGCACACCCATTAAATAATACTTTCAATAAGTACTATTTATTACTTATCTACATATTTATATGATAAGCTTCTTTAACTAACAAACACATATATTTGATTTATATATAAACAATCAGTTATGTTCTAATATTTAAATACCTATTTATAAATAATTATACTTCAAACTTTTTTCCAATTTTTTTAGTTTTATGTAATGAGTTAATTATTTTAGTTAACATAACGTCCCAAACAAAAAAATATAATTAATACAAAAAAATATAATATTATAAAAATATAATTATTTTATGAAAAGATATAGCAAACTTCTATAATTAATAAATATATATTAAATCTGTCTTTATTGTTATATATAAAGAATTTTATTTATAAAGTATTACAGTCTAAAGTTTTTTTTATCAAAAAACTTTCAGCTTTATGTAATGTTATATAAATAAATTATCCTAGTAAATAAAACATCTCAACCAATATAATATCGTTATTTTATGAGAGGAAATTGGAAATATCATTACAATAATGAAGGCTTTGAAATGCGGAAGCGTCTATTATATGAGTATCTAATAGAATAATCTATAATATAAAACGGAGCTATCTATAATATATTCAGTAATGTACAGATTATGTCATTATTTCGTTAACATAAAAATTAAAATTACACACTTTTTACGAACTTGCCCATAGCAACGATCAGTTAAGAATATCTATCGGATTTAATTTTTTCACGACCCCGATAAGACTAAGGCGCCCGACGCACTGGAGGTCGCTATTATACGATCCGGATGATCGAATCACACAAGTAAACAAAGAGCTGTTAGCTTGCATAGAGGATGAAAAGAAATCAGATGGTAGGGTTCTGTGTAGGGACCGCGTTAAAAAGCGCCTGCGCCGGAAACGGTGGCGAGGACCGATATATGTCG
>DWCF01006493.1:0-12319 GCA_018230265.1 Delias oraia
TATTTTTATATAAATTAAAATGTACTAGAAACAGCTAAACGGATCACTGCCTGGGGTAGGACACGATCAGCACGACACCGGATTATTTCGTGGTTGTTCATGGGTGGCAGTATTCTTGTTCCATATAGGAGACCCACCTGCTCCGTTGTCCGCTATACCATAAAAATAACTAAATAGACGATAAGTCGATTATTATAGAAGCAGTAACTTAGAAATTTTAAATTTACAGCCATTTTATATTGTGGCAATCATCTAATGTTAAAAATATTTACAGAAAAGTCCAAAATAATATTATTTAAACAATTATATAAAAATAGAAGAAAACTAATTCTGTTCACGTATTTTATGTTTTATTGTCATATGACAGTTTGTCCGTCCATTTAGACACTTAGTGGAACTACACATTTCTTTAGATTCCGTAATTAAATTTGCATGCAAAGGAAAATCTCAGACGCGCAAGATCTCCGGTAAATTGCAAGATTAAATGTAATTTACTGCTTGTATACGATTATAATTTATTATGAATAAATGAAATATTATAAACGCATCGGCGCACCGCCCCGACCACGCCAGTGCCGATGGCGTTTGCTTTGTACGGCTAGTGATGGGGTTGTCGTTTATCGTACAAGCTGTATCGATACTTGCATGCTATTTTAATTATATCAAGAAAAAATTAAATTGGATGTTTATCAATAAATTGATATTAGTTTATACTATTGTAAGAGTATTATAACTTTGCTTAGATAGCACATACGCATATGTAATTGTATCAAAACATAAAGAAACCAAGTTGTAAAGTATTAAATATATGGATAGATTACCTTCATGTTAATTAAATGTTGTGAAAATTTGTGAAATGAGTTTATTAATAGATATTTAGAATACAAAACTTGTATAATTGTTTGAAAATTATATTTCAATAAACCAAGCATGTTCTTATGTAATATTTTACCGCCAATTCATTTGTCGGTAAAATATTGCCCGTCCCTTTACCCTCTAGCTGCCGACTTCCTTCATACTCGCGAGCACTCGTTCGTGCCTTGCCTTTGTCGGGAACAATCGTCGACAAATTACAAACGAATTGAGTTATTTAATATCCACCGGTAATACTGACGGTTTTGGAGGCGAATGAGGTTTTAATCATATTAAAATCAATAGTGACTTATCCATATAGAAATTATTTTGAAGAGCAAATAAGTTTTAGTAGAGTAATACTATATTTTTTTGCATAACAATCGCACACTTGACGCAATTCTAGTTTGAATTATATGGCAGTCACCAAGCATTGACTGCTAGTAATTTGATGAAAAGAAACACGGAGACCTTTTACAGTTTTAATTTAAAAAATCAAGTTGGATTATATTAACACTCGATGTTTTTTGGTATAATTTGGATTAAAAGTTGGAGTTCATTATTCTTAGAAGTTATATTTTAGCTTCATAAATCCATAGCAACGAGTAAGGCCTCTGTTTTCAGTTTGACTTGTAAGAATCGACAAATCTTCGGAAACTTATCCTTTTTCGGTCATAAAAATAGCGAGAAAAACTCGAAAAAAACAAAAGATATCGCCGATAAACAGCCCCGAGGGTGACATATCAGTCGATTTATCCTCACTGTATCATTCAGGATAATATAAAGAAAAATATATCATATTTACCCCTTCAACGATTGACTGGGGAGCAATTTGATTTGTTTCTTGTTACTATGAGATTTTATTATTTGTATAAATGTTTGGAATGTGCCGGATTAAGTTTGCTTCCAAGGAGCATTTTAATGTTTGTTCTCTTAGAACTGCTATTTCTTTTTAATTAATTTATATAGAACTATTTTATTTTAATTTATTTTCAAATATGCATTCGAAAAATTTGGGTGCATAGAAGTGTAATACAAAAATACATTAATAATATAAGTCTAGTTTACTATGAGTGAAACATTTTTTATGTAATAGAAGTTTATTAAATGTAAAAAAGTCGTTTTATTTTTACAATACACAAAATTTTCTCGATTATGTAACAATTATGAAAAATTACACTCAAAATAAGTGCGTATGTTTATTTAAAAGAAACCCCTTAGAACAGACGCTTTAAATTGTAATAATATTAAAATATCAAAAGGGTTTATTTATATTCAGTGAGTTTTTCACATAGTGGCGATCCTATTAATTTATATTTAAATGTAATTTATGTGGGTCCTCATTTACTTTTAGGCCTTTACTGTTCTTTGTACCAATATTTGTGACCCGTGAAATTATTTTAAAACGTGCTGTTCTGATTTTTACATAATATGGAAATCGGTCTAAAGAAATATGAATTTGTCGCAAGCTTTATTTCTTTAAAATAATTTTAAAGAAAAATGATTTTCTTCGTCAACTCAAAATGATAAAACACATAATTCTTGCGAATACAGCCTACTTTTTTATGTTAAAATAAACGTATAAGTGTTTATGCTTAATTTTTATTGAAATAAAAAACAAAAAACGTCCATATGGCAATAAAATTCATGACAATCCGAAATTATAATCATTTTATTATGCTAATAATGGTAATTAAATTTGTAACGTCCTACGTTTTCGTTTTTTTATATTATTTTATATTATTAAGGCTTCCTAATTTGAATATTCTAGTGTCGTAATTAACCTATGAAAAAACTACCCTCACCATTCCCGTGGGGGAGCCATTATGAAGCATCTCTCTCTAAATAGGTCGGCTCGTTCGAAGTGATGTCACGAGCTGACAGAATATTCAGCGTGAAATGATAATTGTATTTGAAATGGTAATTCTACTATATTTCACTCATTGCTTGAGGTTATCATAGGCCCTTAAAAATGAGGCTTAATGCGGGCTAAAAATAGCCTGCAACGCAATCAAAGCACGGATTTTGGCGCGGTTGTCCATGGGCGGCGGCGTACTCTTCCCATAAAGAAGACCAGCCTGCTCCGTTGTCCGCTATACCAAAAAAAAAAACTTTAATATAAGATCGTACATTAGCAAAAATAGCAGTTTTGGTAATGCTAGCTAAAAAACTAAAAATATGTAGAAGGCATGTACACTCCAGCAAGCGTACTGGGTCGTGAAAGTGGTAACAGAACACTTCATTATCAAATTATTTATGTAATATCAAAAGAGCCTTATAGTTTTATTAGCGCCTTAACGAATCTGTTCGGCAAAAGAAAATTCCTAATCACATCTCACGCCTGACCGGATACCGTGGGAGCCTCTCAAGTGGAACAGTTTCCGATCCGCCATTTTTTTAATTGACTTTAGCATTGTTTTAATCGCTTTTGAGATTAGGGTTTTTTAAGAGTTAGTAATTTACGACTTATTTACATCTTGAAAGGATGCAGCTAAGTTTAAGAATTATTTTATAGTAATTGCATTAAATTAAAAATATCATTATTTATGCTAATCCATCACTTCTAATTTTATTTTAAATTTTATTTTGATAGTTTTGTTATAGAAAAAACGATGAGATATAATATTTTGTTTATTTCAGTAGGTAAGAAATTACATTATTGTAGTTTAATTTTTAAATGAAAAATGACTTGATACGATAGAAATCCCTAAAGGTATTGTTAGAGGAATTGGCTACAGTCTAGCGCAGAAATAATTGAAACTGTATGTAAAGTTGTAGCAGGTGGGCCCATTTAATTAATAACGGCAATAATTGACCGCCCCCAGCTGTTATTGGGAACTATCACAACATTTGGGTCAGGAGCCTGCATACCGTGTACTGCAGTTTAATAGTTTTGATACTTAGGTAAGCTTTGGATCCTAAGAGAAGGAAGAAAAGATCTTTTTGGATATTAAAGACGATTAAGATGAACCGTTTTAGAAAATACAAAACGTTGTTTTAAATTGAATAATAACTTGAATAAGTATGTAGTTGAAATTGAAATAGTAAGTAGTTCTTTTGAATTTCATTCGTAAGATGTTTTTTTCCGATACTAAAATATATATATTCATATTAAATTATTTCGAAATATCAACATTTTTTAGTTGCAGCAGTGTATCGTACGAGGCGCAATAGCCGTCGGCAGCAATCAAATCCTGGCGCCTTCATTCCCGCGTTCTACTATGTTTGCATACGATATTATTCATTATCAAGATATAGAAAATGATTCAAGAGTAGGTCTGTCCTTCACTATGATTAGAACTCAAATTTTGTTTAAGCATATCGCCATATTGATAATCGGAATTCGATATCGCAAAGAAATACAATAATGTAATTTTTGTTTCAAATGTTTATCCTTTTTATTCCATAAAGTAAGAATTGACAAAGAAAATATTAAATGATTACTATGAAATATCATTTATTTTATATTTGAATAAAGAAATCGCATCATAAGTTGCTTACGATAAATGTGGAGATTGTAATAGTTCTAACTTTTCTAACAATTTTATTTATATCTGTAACATTACATGAATAAATATATTTTTTATGCTATAGCAGAAAACGGAGCAGTTGTGGCTTATAAGAGAACAACATGGCCCATGGACGACCGCACCAAAATCCGCGCATGGGTTGTGTTCTCGACTGTTTACGCCGCATAAGCGGCATTTAGGGCCTCCAATATTCTCACTCACCCAGCGGAACCCAGTAGACGTATGGTTTCAAGTAAAAATACGATTTTAATGGCCCAATTAGTGCGTTAGAATATGCTTCAGCATGGCTCTCCCACGGGCATATATATTAACTAATAATGTAAGAACAACCTTCGAGTAGCAGCTTCGCTATATTTGATGGCGTTGGTTAAGTGTGTGTACACAGAAATATTTGTATAACAATTACCTTAAAACAGGAGCGCTAATGAGCAAAAATGGACTGTATATTAGGAGGGACAGATGGCACGTACAAATTATCTTTTTTTTATCTAAAAAACAAGCACTTCCCTTCATAAATCCTTGCGAAATTTATATCAGCAATTAAGTTAGGTAACACTCCTGAAATATTGCTAATTAATGTAAACAAAACGATTAGCTGTTCTTACAAACACGCAAACGAGCACCCATTGCAATAAATACCTATAATATTTTTAATTAGCCAACAAAAAAGACATAAAGCAGTGAGATAGACGCCATATTGTAGGCTTTTTTCTAACGCACTTTTCGTACAGTATTGTTCTTTTCTGTAAATAATTGGTGAATTATGTTTCTTTTTGCTCTGTTTATACATCTAATAGATACATGATTAGTATACAAGTAATAAATGATATCTGATAGGGCTCATGAAAATATAGTCAGGATGTTTTTAACGTTGGATAGAAGCATCAATATTGTTGCGTAGATTAAGTTTTTATAAGATTCTATTTTCTGTTGTAATATAAAATTTTTCCTTTTTTTATACTAAAGAGGACCACAAAGCAGGTGGGTCTCCTATATGGTAAGGGAACACCGTCGCCCATAAACAACCGCATCACATTACGTGCAGTGGTTGTGTTGCCGGCTTTTTACGCCACTTAAGCGGCACTGTTAAGGGCCTACGATATAACGATAATTTTAGTTGGCCTTACTGGAAACGTCCAGTGAGTATTCTGTGAGCCCGTGGTATCATTTTGGACGAGCCGGCTGAATTAATGCGTCAGCATGGCTCACCTTCGGTAAAATATCTATATTATAACTTGAAATATAAATACATGATCATCAAAACGAATGTAGAAACATAACGAAACTTGTATACAAATTATAGCTTTGCTATTAATCAAATTTATATCTTATAGAGATTTGATTTATTTAAAATTTTATCTATATTTGAAAAAAATCAGTTAAGTAAATAAGAGTTTGCGAAATACAGTCACAGTGTAAATAAAAATCTCTCCATATTTTATAGTTTCAAAAAAATATCACAGGTGCTTAATGAATTTATGGAGGGAAGTTGTCCTCGCCGTCCCGAGATACCACGAGCGTGACCAGGTCGTTTTGTATTTACATTTTACACTGATTTATATTATTTTTTCTTCTGTTAATTCATTTGTAGAGCTCACGTAGTAAGATCATTCCTTGGGAAAATATTTAAAAGACATTCTTTTACATTTGTCTCAACATGAGGTTGTCGGCAGTAAAGGTTGTTGATTTAAAACATTATTTCCATAAACAAATTTGCATTATAATGAACGCCACTTGCCTAATTCTATAAAGAAATTTAAACACTAATTATAAAACCTGAAAAACGGATAGTACAATCAAATTTCACCTATTAAATAGTGATTCGATGTATACTGTATATTTCTATAGATAGTTTGTATGTTTGTCTAATGGAAGCAACGTACAGTGGTCACTTCCAATTAAAGGTCGCTCGTAAAAGCGGACCCTTGGCATAAAACACGCTGTAGCCCCACCGATTTGTACTTTATATAGTATGTAGAAATAGCAAATTATTTGTTTAAAAAAAAATCAAAAAAAATACTTAGAAGTTGGTATTTTATTTATTTCACAGAGACGCAGTCTACCTTTTCATCACTGATATAATTTTTTACTCTACTTCTCTTCTACTTCATATTTGCAAACACAAATATGAAGTAGAAGAAGAAAAAGCATATAATAGCAGTAAATATGTCTTTCACGATTTTTTTCACTATAGTGTTTAATACATATTATTAGTTAATATGTATGTTTTGACTAATGGCATTGTGTTAAAAATATTTTTTTAACTACACATAACTAGCTGGAATTGTGAAGTGTATGCTAAAGACCTTTCGATATTCGAACATCCTCTATCACGCCTACAAAGCTGTTAACATTATCAAATCGCTCTCTCGAAATGGCAACACCGATAAACTATCGGCCCATTGTCCGAGGGGTCGCGGGTTCGACTTCGGCATTTGAGTGGAGGCCTTAAAATCAATTGCGCGGAAAATTGCCTAACCAAGTGGAAAATATATCCGGAATACGACCTTTTCTGGTTCCTATTTGTGGAAATGTCAATTGCTTCTGTCTGAGACTTAATGGCATTTAGGTTATAGACTTGATCGTTTAATTACTTATACTCATTGGAATGTAATTAATTTTAATAACTATAGGTTATTTCCACTACGTAAAATATTACCTACTACAAATAAAAACGTTTAGTTAGAGTTGGTTTTAAATATGGTATTGTTATTTTCCATAATCTCATTTAGATGTGTGCTTAAATTATGTGTTTCAAAAACACGCCTTAAGGTAAATTAGACATTATTAATAATGTACATCTACCTTCAGGTATGCTGTTTTACACTTTCAAATCCAACTAAAATTATCTCAAATACAACTTTAAATTATTAGAGCTAGCTTAAAAAGCCAGAAACTTCATACATTGATTAAAACTCTCATCAAACTTTGATTGAGTCAATATTCTAATCGCAAGTTTCAGTTTTTGTGGTCGCTGTATGAATATTAATGTGCCGCGTTAATCTTAAACAAAATGGCGATAGAGCGGCCTTCTTAGCTGTTAATTTATGCTGTGACACGGTCTGTAACATTTTAACTCCTTCGCGGCTTGGGGTAATGGTGATAAGTCAAATTTTATGGCCGAGACGGATCTTGTTTTACTTATTGATCGAGTTTGAAGTAATTTATAATGGATAATACATACATACATACACTGTATTCACAAATTCGAGCAATGACGTCTTTTATAGAATTCTTGAACTTTTTTAAATTCATATGTAATACCAAATATTAAGATAAATACTGTATTGACACATCAAAATAGTCCTAAAAGCTGAAAATTCCACATTCTCTAGTTCCAGAGATGATCTAGCTCTTATCAAAACTTATATAAGTTTATTAGATTAGTAATTTTAACAAATTACTGTTAAAACATTAAAAAAATATCTTAGCTTTCATAAATATATAGAAAATTCCAAGTGTAAAGTAGTAGTGTCTAAAGACAATAGTAATATCATATTTCATGTATGTATTTAGCGTTCATGACTTTATAATAATACAATTAAATATATTAATAAGGCTATTATAACTATTAGTAATGTAATTTTCTTTATAATTATAAAAAAATTAACAATAATTTATTGAAATTACAAAACTAATAAACTTATGTAAGTTTTGGAAAAGAGCTACATAATACGTAAAGTTATAAAAAGCTATCTCTGCATCCCTTAAAATTCCAAATAATTTCATATGACTATAGCTTTAAACACATTAGTAAATATTATGAATAAAAAAATAAAATGATGCATCGATTTTGTTGCGAAATGTTGTTATTATTGCATCAAATGAGTATATTACTCATATAAGGCTAAATTGTTTAATAATTTTATTTTAAGTTTACATTTTGGTTCACCCCAAAAGCCTTTGTTGGGAGGAGGCAGCCTGGACATTTGTTATACAGGTTTCGAGCCTAGAACAAAGTCCAGCGCCCTCAAAGATTCACTTATGTTTGAATAAATTTGTTTCTGTTTTAATTTCAAGGATACATTGTATCTTTGTGAATAAAACTTGTAAAAATAAACTATTTTATTATTTATTTACTAATTATAATCATCATACTTATCTTTTAGATTAATTAAGGTCTCCCTATTAGTTTCATAAAATGAACGAGAAGACTACAAGTGTCGTGTAAGGCGTTCCAAATAAGCCATAATATTTAACGATCGCCTATCATTTAGTTATTAAGCCCTCTAATATTACTATACTTTACGATATATAAAAATATTGTGTAATAATTATGAAGAATGCCTTTGGGTTATGACGTAATTTCTATCAGAAATAAATTAATAAAAACTATAAATTGCTATGCTATTCATGTAATGTAAAAAGTACGTTGTAGAAAGTGATAGATTCAATTTTTTTTTAATAATTCATTTTATTTAAGAGGTACTATTTTGTCTATTCTTTTATTTAAAAGATGAAAGAAGAAGAAAGACACTTATTTATAACTAAGTTCAGAAAATATGTTAGATTTTACTAAAAACAAAGTTTTATTTATTGAGTAGGTATAATAACAATTTTATATGAACACTTAAATTAAGATAACTTACATTTTTTTATAAGGTATAGCGGACAACGGAGTAGGTGGGTTTTCTCGTGGTGCTGATTTTTTTTGCCGCTTCAGCGTCATTATTAAGGGCCTCCGATATCCTCAGTCACTCATCGAAACACAATAGAAGAACCGTTTCAAGTACAACTACCGTTTTACGGTGAGTATTCTGCAAGCCTGTGTTATTACTTCGCACGAGCTGGCAAAATTAGTGCTTTAGCATATGCTTCATATGCTCTTCCACTTTTACCTGAAATTTAAGAAATGACAATGATAACACTTCTCAATTCACACAAATGAGAAAACATTTATTATTTAAGTTATAAGTTAGGCCTCTGTGACTCTCGGTCACAATTTTGCCAATGTCAGTATCAAGTTTTTATCAGCCAATAGTGTCATTACTTTTCAAGACAATGTCATTATCAAAACAACATGACATTTCGTTCCTAGTCAGTGTACATTTTTAAAATACTTCTATAAATTATGAAAATGAATAAATTTTTGACATTTCGACGCAGTTATTACTAATTCTTTGTTCATTTTATCTCGATACAAATAATCAGAAACACGCAACAAATCAATAGCCATAAATAGAATCTCAAATTGCAATGAACGGACAGAAGAAACATTTTCTTTTACGATCTCTGTGTTCACGTGAGTTTGTGAGATACGTGACTGGGAGTAAGAAATCATCCGTATGTGACACAGAGACAGAGAAAGAGAGAAACGGACAGCGAGCGGTTGCGATGATGATGATTTTAAAGGCCGGCAACGCACCATTTGCATAAAAAAAGATGGTAATATATGACAATCGCACTACATTTCGCGCTTTGTTTGTGTTGCATGGTTTTTACATCAGTGTATCGGAATAACTTAGTGTGCCTGCTGTACCCTCACTCAGTGAAACAATATAATATTGTTTCATGCTGGTATTCTGTGAGCCAGTGGTATTAATTCAGACTTACCGACTCGATTAGGACGTCAACAAAGCTCAACCACGGGTAGGCAGTGTTAAGATACTCGTCTGGTCACTGTCAAATACACGAATCGAACCCAGTACCTATGATGTCACGGTAGCTAGAAGATAAGTCTTGTAGGCTACCGTGTATAGGCCACGAGACTAAATGTTATCCTTTCTTTGGATTTTTGATAATGATTTATACCGCGTCCAATTGCTTGTAGATCTCTGTATCGCAACTAATAGCGATCGCCTAATAGCAAGGGCTAGTTCTTGGCTCGTAAACAGACCAATGCACGACATTATACAACAAGCACAATAAAATGCGTATTTTCTAGACATATTTACTTCGTTACACTGTAACATACAATTTGATTTTTAATCAGTCAAAATTTTATTGATCCAAAATATTTTTCTTTGTAATCTATTTGAATACCCTCTTTCTGTGCTCAAAAAAATTTGGGAAAAAAATTTCATGACAATTGGTAGAGTTGAGTTAGAATTGTTGTTATTTAAAAGATACATACATACCTTGGCTAAATAAAACTGTAAAACGTTTTACGATACTTGATTATTATTAAAAGCACATAATTTTTGTGTCCGATTCCCTTTTCTTAGGAAAATTAATGCCACATACATAAAATAAGTCACTTTGCTTTAAATATTGCATTGTGTATTTCGTTAAAGTTAAACTTTTAAGTAAATATGTATCGAACATAAATACTAGGCTAGGAACATAAAATAGGACAAATTCTCAGTAATATTATTTTATTTAAGAATCTATAACAATAATTTATATCCATATAATAATGTCGTAATAAATATTATGTCATTATTAGGACGATCATTAAGCCCACCTATGAAGGAAAACTTTCATTAGGGGTATAAAAATATGTGGTCTCGAGGGATATCGAATGGCCTTCCGAAAAAGTAGATAAGAAATTACATACATGCGGCAAGGTTAGATGTAATAGCGGAAAAGTGATTTTTTTTAACAAAACTTGGGTATTCAAGACTGATTTTTATTGCAATAAAAATATTGTTTGTACGTACATCTATTTTATTTATTAGCGTTTTGTTAAGATTAAATTACCTTTAAGACTAAATTGACACACTTAATTTAATTTATAATTAATTCGGCCTCTCGAAGCTCTTGAATGTGGCCGGGCGTAGAAGAGTCATGCTGAAGCATATGCTGACGCATTAATTGGGCCGACTCGTCAGAAGCGATACCACGGGCTCACTGAATACTCAGCGTGATACGGTAGTTGTACTTGAAACGATAACTCTACTGTGTTTCGTTGAGTGTGAGAGGATATTGGAGACTCTTAAAGTTGCTGCTTACGTGGCGTAAAAATGCGGCAACACAACCGATGCGCGGTAATCAATAGGCGGTGTTCTCATACCATACAGATGATCCATTGGCTCCGTTGTCCGCTATACCATAAAAACTCAATAAAATGTATTAACATCAGGATATTTTTTGAAAACGTAGGTAAACAGTAAAAGGTAATGCGTTGGTGGCTTTTTAGGGATAGGTACGCCTTTCTTTGAAAGTCCACAAGTCGTATTATTTTAGTAAATATATTTCAAGACAGTACTTATTTCAGTATTTGTTGTAAACTGAAAAACTTTTGTATAAATTGGTTGAATGAAAAAATGAAAAATGCTGTAACTTAATATCAAATATGTTTGTAATGTTTTTATCTCAATAGCGAAGCATGTCTTCAAATCTAGATTACGGCGCATTCGTTATTAAAGAAATGTTCAGTTATTTAAAAATCTAATTTACAAACGCCGCGAGCAACTCAAATATTCATATTATAAAAATCGTCGAACATTGTCCCCATTACGACCAAAAAGAGTGGAGGTGTGTCGGTGGAAAATTAAAACCGCCTCGGGTATCAGTAATATTCTCTTTCATACAGACGATTGCCTGCGCCAGGTATTGTAGTGGATTGCTGGCTTTGTACCTAATGTGTTGTGCTACGGAGGCACACGGTGGCGGTTCGATTTTAATGCTCTTTATATTACCTATATAGACATTACATATATATGTCATAACGTAGATTATATTACGTACTATGTAAGATGGATAAGTCGTGATAAAATTCTTTTGTTCATAGGTTTTGACAAAACCATTACATGCATTTTAAAACTATTCCATTCAATCTTTACAAATTTGGTAGGATTGAGTGTGTTTTTTAAAGGTATGTCAAATTTTACACAGTTATTTCTAGTTTAAATATTTTTTTTATTAATTTGTTGTATTTTACAAACAAAACCGTCGAATTTTCAATTTTTATTTCTGCATTAATAATGTTATTTTTTGGTTTTTTTGATCTTTTTAAATAATAATAAATATCACCCTTACTTTTATTATTTTTCAAA
>DWCF01006494.1:0-12318 GCA_018230265.1 Delias oraia
ATATAGGTTTATTTATTATTATGGTAATATAGGTTTATTTATTATTATGAATAAAAACTAGTTAGTTGTTATTATTGAAAAAACTAGTTAGTTGTTATTATCGAAAAAACTAGTTAGTTGTTATTATGGTAATATAGGTTTATTTATTAATATGGTAATATAGGTTTATTTATTATTATGGTAATATAGGTTTATTTATTATAATGATTTTTCTTAATACTTTTTTTATGTGCTTTAATAAATCCATTGTTATCTACAATTACACTATTACCAGATTCCAATACAATCATATCCACAAGTCTTTGACAATCTTCCATTTTTAAATTAGTAAAAAACCCAATAAGATTTACTGCTGTTTCTTTATTTTTACCATACAGTTTTTTTATTAATATATCAATTTTAGTATCTACTTTTTTTAATTTAAGGAATTCTGTACATTTATAAAACCCAGTTTTCTCTTCAATAATAAATTTATTATTTTCATTATAAAATGGTTGAGAATCCTCAATCTTAATATTTTCTAACTCAATATTTATATCCTCAATTTGTTTGTTTGTATCTAAAAAATCTGGATTTTCTTTAATGACGTCATATTTTACAAAGTCTTTCTGATTATCTCGTTTTATAAATGTATTTTCTAATTTGTGTTGACTTATAAGATCTTTCATTTCAGATTTGGTAAAAGGACCCAATATTGTATCATTTTCTGATTTTACTAACCATCTATCTTCTTCAATAGATTTTAGTGCTTTTTTTTGATAATATTTTTGTGATCTTACAAGTGGTGCAATTATTTTCTTTTTAAAAATAAGATATTTTTCATCAAGTGTAAATGGATCTAATGTTTTTATTGTATGACTAGTGTTATCAAGTATTTTATTATTTTGATTCCATATTTCTGGTCTCACTGGTTGTACATCTAAAATTTTATGCAAATCTTTCATTTTATAAGGGATGTATTTTAAAAACTAAATATAAAAATAGAAAAATGAGAGTTTGTTGTTTTAATTAATATAATAAGATCAATCTTATTTTTAAAAGATATTATAACTAAACATATTATATTAATATAAGAAAGGATTATCATCATCTCCGCCTTGTTTCTTAAATTGATCATTATCGGGATCAGTCTTCTTTTTTAATGGAAAAATATCCGACCTCTCCATAACATCTTCGTCTTGTTCCCTTAGATCTTTAGGACTAAAAATAGAACCACGCTTTTTACCTTCTTTCCTACCTATCGCCGGATGAAGATCATCTTCCCCTATATTTCCAAATGGACTATTATTATCAGGGTATACAGTGTGTAATAAATTATCAATTTCATCTATACTGTACATATTAGATGGAGTTATTTCCAATGTCTTCTTGTTTTTATGCAGCATATAAGTATTTTCATCTACTTTTGTTAGTGTAAACTTTTTACTTAGAGACAGAATATAATCTTTAAAATTCATTTAAGGGATAAAATTAAAGCAAAGTAAAAAATTCATCTCATTGATTATATTTATCTTTTCAAATTATAAATATTATTATTATCATTTGTCTACTAAATACTATTTATCTTATTAATATTATCTACCATATGAAATATTTTTTATATTATCTACCATATGAAATATCTAACACAATTTTGAAAATATTATCTACTTTATGAAACATTTTATCCAATTTTTAAAATAGTTTATAAATTTAAATTTTTTACCCTTAAAATGAAGCTTCAATCAAAATGGGTCATTTGGCAAAATTCAAGCGAAGACTCAGATGTAAAAAGTTGGGCTGACGATTTAAAAAATGTAGGAGAATTCACTCAAATAGAAGAATTTAAATATTTCGAAAATGAAATAAAAGAAAAGAAACTTGACAAACTACTATCAATAAAAATATTTAAAAATGGAATTAAACCAATGTGGGAAGATCCAAGAAATATGAATGGAGGTCGATTGGTAATTGATATTCCTACAGCTTCTGGATATAGTCCAGAAGAAATATTTATATCAACTGTTGCATTTTGTATATCCAATACTGTACAGGGAATTTGTGGATGTGTCGTAATGAGCAAGAATGAAATCTTTAAAGTATCTTTATGGATTGAAGATGAACATTATTTAAGAGATATAGAAGATAAATGGAAAGAAGTATTGGTTAGATATGATCTTAATTTTTACTTTTTAATACATAAGAAAAGTATTGATGGGAATAGAACAAAAAAGGCATGGAATAAAAAGAAAGTTTATTAAATTAAATTCGTGTTTATTTCAAATATTTTGTTATCATTTTTAAATTTAATATTTCTATTTTTGTATAGAGTTTGTATTTGACCTTTGCAAACAATGTGTAAAAATGACATTAGATTACTGATTTAAGAAGTCTGATAGGAAGTCTTTTAGCTTCGCTGAGTATGTTAAGGAAATACAGAAGGCTACATTATAATAGGCAAATCTGATTAAGAAGCTGTGTTTATTAAGATTTACAGAAGACAAGAACAGCATGATTTTTTCATTAAAATTTATGCATTAAATTTGGATCGAAATTTCTAAGTTTCATTTTTTCGTATAATTTATTATTAAATATTATATTAAACACTAATTTATTAATACATAAAACATTTAAATGTTTTTTATAAAAAAAGATAAATTGTTTTAATCACTGATTATATATTTTTTGAAATAATATTGTATTAAATATTGACATGAGTCTTTTCTTTATCCCTAAAATTTATTAGCCTCTAATAAACAAATGTCTAAGAAAAGAATAACAACAGAACTACAAAAATTGTACAATGCAAAATATGAAGTAGAAATGAAAAACAACAATAACACAGAATTTGATATAATAATACAAGGACCAGAAGACTCTCCTTTTTCAGGTGCAAAATATAAGGTACACTTTTTGATTCCTGATGATTATCCATATAAAAGTCCATCTATTGGGTTTGTAACAAGAATATTTCATCCCAATGTTGATGAGACTAGTGGATCTATCTGTTTAGATGTACTAAATCAGGTTTGGTCACCGATGTATGATCTTTTTAATATTGTAGAAATATTTATTCCTCAACTTCTTACATATCCAAATCCAAGTGATCCATTAAATTGTGAAGCGGGTGCACTTTATCTTAACAGTTATGATAAATATGTCAAAAAAGTTATAGATTATAAAATTAGATATGGTATTCCATTACAAACAGAAACTCAAGAAGCTGATGATGATACAAGTTTAAGCTCATCAGATAATTTAGAGTTATAAATAAACATAAAAATATTACAATTAGTCTTGTTTAATTTCAATACCAAACAATTTACCAATATTGTCTAAACAAATTTCATCAATCAACAATTCCTTGACTTTAAAAAAAGTAAGAGATGTTAGAAGAGCATCACTACCCGCTTGGTGTTGAATTCCACATCTTTTTAGACCCAAGTCTGATGCAATTTCTTGTAAACCTTTTTTTACATATTTGGAATTTTTTATGCAATGTTTAATATCATAAAATTTAGGGAAGAGGTCTTGCAAAAAATCGTAAAAATCATCTTCTTTTTCTGGAAGAAGGTTACACGTCAAAACTTTGATAAGATAACCAAAATCGTATGCTGAATGAAAAGAAATCCATATAACTTCGTCATTCATAACCATACCAGATGTAATCAATAATTCGCCAAATTCTTCTATTCCAATCCCATTTTTTTCATGCTCTTTAAAATCAATTTTTGCATGGAGAAGTAAATCAATTGACTCTTGTGCATACATATCAGAATCTAACGAAAAATTAAAATTGAACTGCCACGTATTAACAGGAAATGGTCTATTTCCGTCCGAATCGGATAACGAAATACCTAACTGAATTATTTTTAGGATATCAACATTACATCTAAGTTGTTGATAAGCAAAAGAAGATTGACTTTTAAAACTACCAATGGGTTTAGCAACCACTCCTGGAAATTCTGTATCCATACTAATATAATTGTATTTCGTTATAAGAGCTCTAATATTTTTCATTTCTTCTTCTAAATTACTTTTCCATACATTTAAAATTTGTGCATCAGACATGGGCTCAAAATCAAACTAATAAAAATTTATAAAAAATTGTATTTTTTACCCCACAAAATGGTAAGTGAAAAGTTTTGTAATTTTAGACTGGAGGACCTCGTAAACATTTAAACAGACAAGTTGCACCTTCTTCTTGGAAATTAGATAAGTCTATTGGAACTTATGCAATTAGACCCTTAAGTGGCCCCCACAAGAAAAATTTATGCATTCCCTTGGCTTATGTTTTGGAGAAATTTTTAAAATATGCTAACAACAGGAAAGAGATTCAGATTATTTTAAAATCGAAAAATATAAAAGTAAATGGTAAAATTATTGAAAAGAGAAAATATCCTGTAGGATTTGGAGATGTTTTAAGTATCGTAAAAACCGATGAACATTACAGAGTCTTTTTTGGAGTAGATAAAAATTTTACATTCCATAAAATTGACAAAGAGGAATCTCAATATAAACTCGCTAAAGTGACTAATAAAAAAACAATGTATGAAAATGTTCCTTACATTTTTACAAACGATGGTGCTTGTTTTAAATATTGTGATCCTGCTATCAATATTAATGATACTATCAAAATTGATCTAGAGACAAGACTTGTCGTAGACTCTGTTTCTCTTAAGGAAGGAAACATTGTGTTTACAATGACTGGTAATGAAGCTGGTAGAGTTGGTGTCATTAAGAGTATTAATGATCAAGTTGTACTTTGTGAAGATTTTGGTTCTAAGGAATTTGAAACATTTCTTAGTTCTCTTATTATTATTGGAGAAAATGAAGATAGTCTTTTAATAAGCTTACCAGAAGAAAAAGGAATAAGATTAACACTTTTAGAAGAAAGTAATCTTAGGTTTGGTGAAATAATTGAGACTGAATTAGAAGTTAATTAAATTATCATTTTAAAATATTTATGTTCGTATCTTTTTTTATTTTTTATGCCAATTTTTGAACATTTATAATTTTTGAATTTGTTTGTTAACAAACAAAGTCCTAAAATTAATGGGAGATAATATAAAAACATACGTGCGTATTAAACCAGATACTTTTAATCCTGATTTTATAATTAAAGGAAACAACATCTCCTGTAATGATAAAACAATGAATTTTAACAAAGTTTTTATTGATAGTTCTCAAAAAGAATTATTTGATTCTGTCTCTGAAGACATTTTAGTCTGTACAATGCAGGGATACAATTGTACTATATTTACATATGGACAAACAGGAAGTGGGAAGACTTATACAATTCAAGGAAAAGAAAACAATCCCGGTCTTGTACAAAGATGTTTATGTTTTTTACATAATCTAAATATGGAAATCGAGTTATCTTTTATTGAGATCTATAATGAAAACATGATAGATTTATTTGATGACACGAAAATTCTTAATATTAGAGAAGATCCAGTCAAAAGTGTTACAGTTGATAATCTTACGTCTATTGTAAGTAATTGTTTTGAAGAATCTTTACAATATTACGAAAAAGGTATAAAAACGCGAAAAACTAAAAGCACTGATATGAATATGGAGAGTAGTAGAAGTCATTCAGTATTTTCCATTGTAATAAAAAATAGATCTAATGGGATTACTAAAGAGTCTAAACTTTCATTTGTTGATCTTGCAGGATCCGAAAGACTTAAAAATTTAGAATTGGAGAATGTTAAAATTAAAGAGACCGCAAATATTAACAAATCTTTATTTTGTTTAGGAAAGATAATTTACAAATTGAGTGAAGATAATAATAAACACATAGGATACAGAGATTCTAAGTTGACTTTTTTACTTAGAGATTCATTAGGTGGGAATTCAAAATTAAGAGTTATAGGAAATGTTTGTTTAGAAAATAAATTAGACACACTGAATACACTAAATTTTCTTTGTAGACTTAAAATGATAAATAATGTGGCATTTATTAATTCTAATGCCGTAAATAATATCCCTGATTTACAGAATCAATTAAAAGTTCTTGATCAAGAAAATCAAAAACTTAGAACAAAAATTGCACTATACGAATCAGGTAATAGAAAAATTGAAAAAGAAGAAGTTGAAGATTTTAATTATACTATTAAAAAATTAAAAGAGTCTTTATCAGATGCTTTGGACAGTTTTAAGAAATTAGAAGAGATACGATTGGACTTAGATCTATTTGAATATGAAACAAAGAAAAAAATGATTTTAGATTGTGAAAAAAAATATTTTAATTTTATTAAAAAGAGTCAGATTGAATAAACTAGTTATATTTTTAATTAAGAAAAGATAAATTATGTATTTTTTTTTGATGTTTTTTTTTTGTATTTGAGCTAAAATTCTTTTATAAATAATTTAATATAAATACTTAGATTGTAAAGTTAGTGACTCAAGATTATGATATTTTAATAGAGAAAAAATTTCAACTAGATATTTTTTTACAGTTTAATTTTGAATTATTGCTACATAATCTAGACCTTAAAATGTGTGCTAATTTATAAAGTTCGGGCTAAATGTTTTTTATCTATCTAAAATACAAAAATGTAATTTATTGTGTTATTTATATTTTGTCTTCTTCATAGATCTTTTTTAATAATTTATTATTATTTTTACTGTATATAATGATTAAATTCAGTCTTGCCATACGTGCTAATTCTGGATTTTCACTCTTCAGGGCTAATAAATAAAACTTTTCAGCAAACCCAAGATATCCAAGTGTATGATATGTAACTCCAATATTATAAGAAACATTACAATATTCTTCTTTATTACATAAAGGTAACAAGCTTTTTAATCCTTCTAGTCCTTTTTTTACTGTTTCATTTTTTGTCTCATTTCTTCTACTTTTACAAGTAATAATAAGAATTAAAAAATACATCATTCTATTTTTAATATTTTCGTCAAGGATGATACTATTAATTAATTTATAAGATTTTTTTGCTATGTTTTTAGTAAAAAAGCTACTAAGAAATATATTCAACTCCAATGACTTATAAACAGACAGTGAAGTTTTTTCCTTATTAGCAATAAACACATTATTTCTTTTATAAACTCTTCTAATATTCCGTTGAACATTACTAAAACTTCTTTTATAAATGTAACCTGGAAAAAAATTTAGAAGGTAATAATAAAAATTAGCCCATGAAAATTCTTTAGATAAAAATAATGTCTTTTTAAAACAGCTAGATAGAAGTTGTAAATCGTTATAAAAAATTGAGTGTTTTATAGTCATAAAAACAAATTGTAAGTACACGTCATAACGTTTTTTAAATATTAAACAATCTAATGATTTTTTTAACAAAAAAGAAACAAGTTTTAAGTTTCCTTTAGTTATATTGGAAATTATATATTCTAATAAAACAGCAGACCATTCATCTGTATTCAATCCATGAAGACTCAAACACCTTATATTTGATTCTTCTGACTTCAAACAGAAATCAGAACTTTCATTATTCTTTTTCTCTTTGGTATCTTCGACTAAAATATGCATTTTAAATTTTGGAAAAAGAAATCTGTTTTCCAAAAAATCATCAATTAGAGGAGAAACCAATTTTAAATATTCTTCAGTATCGGACTTAAACAAAGAACGCGATTTTAAATAAGTTAGTCTATTTTCATTGTATTTTTCTATAGAAATCATACATTTTGTTTTATCTTCGTTGTAAATATCATCAACAAAATTTATTAAAGAAGAAATTGTACAAAATTTATTAGCCAAATCTATGTTACCTAAAGTTTTATAAATTTCATACAACTTGCTTTTTACAGCATTATTGTCTTGATTTATTTCTAAAGTTTTTTGATAAAAAACAAGTGCATTGTTGAGATTATTTTTTTCGTAGTAAAAATTTGCATAACTTAGATAAACAAACTCTTTTAGATCTTCAACAAAATTCTCCAATTTACTTAAAATTCTTAAATATTCATCTTCCATTTTAAGCGAATGTAAAGCAGATAGAAGACCTTTTATATGGTCAAATTCTCTAAAATTCACCCAAAAACAATCATCGCAAATAAGAGCATTAATATCTGACCATTTGTCATAAGGATTTGTATCTGACAAAAAATAATCTAAATTTAGTGTCTTACTTACTTCGTTTTGATTAATTAATTCGTTATTTTTGTATATATCAAAAGGCTCTTCATTGTAATTTAGATAATTAAACACACTTTCTTTGGCTTCAAAAAGTGACTCTCTAAAATTAAAATCTTCTATATCTTTTATATTGTTATGAGATTTAATCTCCTCAGAAGTAGTATTATTTAATAATACACAAATAATATAAATAAGTCTAATATCTCTACCTAAGACTGTTTTACCTATTAAATATTTTTCTATCAAATTTCTGGTACCATAAAGGTAACCTGTGTCATATTGTAGTCTAATAATATCTTGCAAAAACTCTAAACCGCATTTTTCGGGATATTGTTTAAAATATTTTATAAGACAAACAGCACATTGTGCAGTTCTTAATTTGTGTTTAGTTTCATTTCTAATAATATTAAAGATATTAAAATCTACTCCATCAAAATAAAATAATTCAATCTTAGTTTCCAAGACTTTATATTTAAATTTCAGTATTTTATAAAGTTCTAATTTTTCTAACACTAGTTCTTTTGTATTTTTTTTTCTTTGTAACATTTGAATAAAATACAACTTATCTGATAGCAAATTCATTTTGTCACTTAGAAAATACAATTTTTCCCACAGTGCATAATTGGTTTTAAATAGTTGTGAAGCTATTAAAAAGAAATTATAAGCTTTAATGTCTTCTTTCATTTCTTCAAAAACTAGACCTAATAAAAAATATGCATTTGCATTTTTTGGAGCGATTACTAACAATCTTTTTAATTCTCTTATGCATAAATTAAAATCATTTTTTACAAAAAGTTGATTTGCGGAAGTAATTAATTTTTTAATTTCATAAGCTTTATCTTGTTTTTCTCGTTTTGTTAATTTTTGTTCATATTCATTATTATTGACAGATTTGGGTTGTGAATTATTATTATGCTCATTGACACGGGAAAGAGAAAAAGATAAGTCTTCTGAATCATTTTTAAAATCATTCGATTTCGATGGCATAAAAAGGGGTACAAATTTTGATTTATATCTAATACTTTACATACATCTAAGTTTATAAAATTATTAGGTTATAAAGATTGATTATGTAATTTAAAGTAAATGTGAAAGATTTAGTAACACGTTCAGCACGAATTTATAATATCGTGTATATTTGTAAAGATGTTTGTATTTTGAAGGGTTATTAATTTAAAATATATATCAACGACAATATTATAATTCTTTTTTCTAAAAATTCTATCTTGGTAAACGAATGACTTTATGCGCAATTTTTTGCAATTAATTTTGTTTAAACTTTCATAAAAATGAAAACTAATTTTTTTTGTTAAGCTATTACTTGTCAAAAAAAATGTTTTGAGCATTTTCTTGGAATTTTACGTTGTTTAAACGATACCGCTTAAAAATGCATTTTAATGTGGTTACAACACAGTTCATGTTATCACAAAGATACATTTCAAAACGTATAATATGGCTGTACAAGTATTAATATGTGTATTTATGCTCTTTTCAACTTCAAGTTTTTTCGTGTTCAAACTAGATTTTCTATAAATATAAAATAAGCCTTTGCCTTTAAATCTAAAATATTAAATCATGACTCATATGGTAATCATACATCCAATATATTATCGGCCTTAATATTAACAACATAATTTACAGAAAGCAATTTTATTAGGTAAATTGGTTACATTCTTAAGTTTTAGATGTTGAAGATAAATTGATTTAAAACTAACTATATACGCAATACATCTAATTGCAAAAGTTTTATCAAATAAATAATTTTTACTAATTAAATTGTAATAGTTAAGAACTTTCATAGCTAAAATATATCAGATATAAATTACCAAAGAAGATAGAATTTGTCAAAGTTTTAAACAAATATCTAATTAAAGTGCCTTAAATATAATTTTGATAAAAATTAAGGTTTATATCACTTTAATCTTAGATTAAAAATTATACATCACAAAATATTCATGAATTGGATATATGTTACATAAATGTAAATTAATCAACGAGTTTATTTTTATTAAATATTGATTAATTGTATCCCCAATGAAAATTGTTTGGATATCATGTTATTTAATCTATTTAATGTTCAATAAAGTAAATGGGACTGACAGAAAGTCTGTAATTGATATAATTGAACATATAATATTACCTAATGTTACTGACGTCAAACGAGTTTGTGAAGAAAAATATAATTTTAAATTTACTAATACTACATTTAACTTAATTGCAACTGATTTTATCATAGAAAAAATTACCAGTTTAGCTTGTGACGCTTTAGTTTTATTTTTACAGTCAATATTAAAATTTAATTTGGAAAGAAATATTCGGGAAGATCTATGTGAGCTTCATGATCTGTGGTACAAAAAATTAAACAAAAAAGAAGTGGATTTGGCGCAAAAACTTCAAAAAATTTTATCTTATAAGCATATCGGTGCTAATTATAGAGTGATTTGTTTATGTCAACAAACCAGAATATACATGGAATTATTTGATCAAAAAAATCTTGTAATGCTTATTCAAACTTATCAGGATCTTATTACATCAGTCATGCAATGCTTTATCAGTGAACCAAGAACAGACTATTTTTTTAAGTTTTGGAGTGGTAGAATTCTAAAAGCCAGTTACTTTAAAGAATATGATAGTGATAATCTTTTGAATTTTATTAGTCAATGTGAAATGAAGATTAAATGTTTGATATATCAAATTGATTAAAAGAAAATTAAGTTTTAATTTTAAAAATGTTTACAGTTTGTAAATTGACTACTACAAATTTTTCGTTTTTACATTTTTAATTTAAGTTCTTAAGTTTGAATGTAAATTTATTAAAAACTTATAAAAAAAATATTTGTTAAAACTATAAAAATCATAAATATTACCTTTATATGTTATAAATATATTGAAGAGATAATTTATTTGTAAGTCTAATGTTTAAAAAAAAAGTTTTGATTTTAAAAATTAAATTTGACTTTAAAAATTTTATAATGATAAGATTAATAAGACTATTTAACAATAAATTAAACAAACAAGTAATAAGCGTAATTTCTTTGATAATAAATTGTTTTTACCTATAATATTAAAAAGTGTTAAATATAAAAAAAAATTAATAGAATTATTAAATATTGAATAGTTACAAGAGCTAAAAAGTATTTGTTTATGTCTTACTAAACTAGATTCGTGTATTTTTTGAAAAAACACAAATATGAAAATACAATATATTGAAAATTTTATAACTTTGAGACCTGATACTTTTCAATTGAATATAGATAAACATAATTTAACATTGAACCAATAAGAAGTTGGTATTTTGTATTTTTTTTTGTTTTTTTATAATCTGATCATTAAACTTAAAACGCCAGACATAGAATCGGGGTTTTAGGCATTTACGTTATTTTAACGTTTGTAAAAACTCTTTTATGGTATTTATACGTTTGTAAAATATATTTAAACATCATTTAAAAACCATTTAAAGATTGCTTTACTAATAATTAAAAAAATTTTTTTTTAGATATTTTTTTTAATTAGGCTTTTACACAAATTTAAAAAAAACTATTACCTTAGATAAATAATAATAATAAAGATTTTGATTAATTTGACTAAAAAAATATATAAAAAAACTAATTATTCTAAAAAGCATAACCGAGCAAGTTTTATAAATGAAAATTACATTTTATCTCTTTTTATGGCTTGTTACAAAAAGTTCGAGTTTTATTTTGTAAATAGATTAAAAATCTAATTTGTCTATAACCCCTTTTACTTAAACTAGATTGCAAAATCACTTGATTTTGAGCTAACTTATATATAACAGCATATAATTAACATAATTTAGACTTTTATCATGTAATACTATTTTGTGATGTTAAGCAATCAAACAGAAAATCAACAAGTTATGATCTAATTTTATTTAAAGTAGTTAAATTTCTAACAGAAAAATCTTATTAGCGTTTGTCAAATGTACTACAAAAACATTAAAGATATATCTTTTAATATAAAATTTTGAAACTTCTTTACATGTATATGTAACGAACATGACTGTTAAATAGTTTATGTTAGAGTTATTAATTATGTTCGGTACTATGACAAGAAAATAGTTTTTTGAGTTAATTATGTACAATTTAATACTTTTTTAGTTATAAAATTTTGTAAAAATTACAGCACCTAGCTTTTCCAAGCGGTCTCCCATCTTAGTACTCACAAGGCTCTTACTGGCTTAACTTCGGAGAGCTGACGAGTTCCGG
>DWCF01006495.1:0-12315 GCA_018230265.1 Delias oraia
ATGTTTGATAACTTCAGATAAATATTATGCACTGCTCAAAGTTCGCGCGCTTCGATACTTTAGGGGATCCAGAGATTGGTTTAGCTCAGTCGAAGATAGAGCACGTTCGTCATGAAATCGAAAACCACATTAACTCTATATTTTGTCTGCATTAATGGTTATTAAGGAAGCATACACGTGCAGAAAATCAATCGAAATGTAACAGAATGAAAGTTGAAAGGAGTTTTTCAAAGAGAACGTGACTCGAGTGAAATGTGTCGTTCTAATATTCGGGGGATACGCGGCTTAATTGGGTGCGATCTTTATGATAAACTTTCATTAAAGGTATCATATTGCTATAAAATCTTATGAAAAATGTTAAAATTATTATATAACGTTTAATAGTAGCACATTGCCCATTTTTAATACATATTTTCACCCGTGGGAGAGTCATGCTCAAGCATATTATACTGACGCACTAATTGGGCTGGCCCAAAATCATCATCATCATCATCATCATTTCAGCCGTTGGACGTGCACTGCTGGGCACAGATCTCCCCTTCGGATCTCCATGCATATATGTCGGAGGCGACCTATATCCAGCGTCTTCCGGCGACCTCTATAAGATCGCCTGTCCACCTTGTGGGTGGACGTCCTACGGTGCGCTTGCTGTTCCGTGGTCGCCGGAAGACGCTGGATGCAGGTTTCCTCCAACATATATTCATGGAAGTCCAAGGTGAAGCCTATGTCCAGCAGTGGACGTCTTACGGCTGAAACGATTATGATGATGAATGTATAGTCGAATCTCTCTTTCAATTTGCCACGTACTCTACATTTCATTTACTATAAAAATAAGAAAAAAATCCAGTAACATAAAAATAATATAGAAAATTTCGTTAATAAATACTTTGTTAACGTACCAATCTCATAAGACAAACCAATAAAGCTGCAGGAGAGACATAAAAACTTCTTGAAAGATTCTCAATAGAACCTTGTCAAATATTCCAACGAACCAGGTTATTAACTCTATAAATTCATATAAGTAATAAAAATCAATAATTTTGTCTGAATTTTTTAATATTTTTTATAATTCTTTACTAAGCGAAGTTAGGTTATCTTAATTGTGGTTTTATTTGGTTTATAAAACATACAAACAGCTTCTAAAATATCAAATCTCTTTATTACACCTAGGACTACATGAGCCGATATTATATTTTTATATTACTATATACTTTGTATACAATACAATATATACATTAATAAGTTAGAGATTATTTACGAACAATCCCTGATATAAGAAAAACCGTCAAATTTTAAGACTCTCATAGCTAAATATTCGATCACCGGCCCGAATAACAAATCGTAATATGAGGTCACTGGAAGGCCTTGACAGTGTCCGAGCGAGTATCTTAACGCTATTACAGCCGCGAAGGGTCATGGTGAAGCATATCCTGACGCACTAATTGGGCCGGCTCGTCCGAAGTGATACCGAGGTCTCACATAATACCAGCGTGAGACATTCGTTGTACTACGTTTCGTTGAGTGAGTGAGGATTATGGCGCGATTGTCTATTATTGGCGATGATTTCTTATCATAGACACCACCTGCTTCGTTGCCTGCTATACGATAAATAAACATAAGAGGTTATATTTTCGAGCTGTTTTTTATTCTATAGCGGACAATGGAGCAGGTGGGTCTCTTATATGGTAAGAGAACAACGCCGCCCATCAAAAATCGCACCAAGTTGTCGGCTTTTTACGACATACAAATGCGAAACAAAGTACAAGTACCATTTCATGCCGAGTATTCTGTGAGCAAGTGGTATTATTTCGGACGAGCTCAATTAGTGCGTCTGCATATGCTTCAGCATGGCTCTCTGATGGGTACGACAGTATTAAGACAGTCGCCTGGCCACTGTCAAGTCTTTCCTTTTGAATACATTAATATTAAAATGGAGCTAATAACGTTCAAATTCCAAGCGATACTATATTTTAAGACTTCTTTTTAGCCTCGCGTTCCTCTTAAAACCTATAGTGCTGTGTTATCTCGCTACGAGGCTGGGATGTTTCACACTCCATAACAAAGGGTGATTGCGAACGGTGAGAAAATGTGGTGCTTTCATTTGGAGCCTATGATATATGGTCCATAATGGGTATATAGTACTTCTGGCACCATATAACATGATGTACCTATATCCAAAAATGAATATTTTTACCATCTTCAGAATAATGTCTTTAATTGTTTTGTTTAGTATATTTCCCAGTGTTAGTTATGTACTTAAAATGGCGGATAATGGGCAGCTTCTTTGGTAATAAGATGTCACCATTGCAGATGGACAATGCTATCTGCATCTCGTTTGTGTTGCCGGCTTTTTAAGCCGCTAGGCATATAACTTAGTGGGGCTCCAATATTCTCATTCATTCAGCGAAACACAGTACAAATACTACATATTTCATGTTAGTATTCTCGGATCCCATAGGATCACTATTAAGCTGGCTTAATTAATGCATCAGCGAGGCTCTCCTATGACCGTAACTTCATTTCATACCTTCTGATGTCCATTGCTTGTTATTGAATTATGCTACGCTATTTTTTCTTGTATTAAATATAGTAATTAATTATATATATGTGAATATTATCTGCGTGTTGAGGTTAGGCAGCTTACACGTTGTAAATATTTTTGTATTCAGATTTGATTATATTTCTTAGTAATAATGAACGTATGTAATAAGGCATTCATCCTTCTACAATGTCATATGCGGGGTTATCCTTCAGATGCATCACCCGCTGAGAGTAAAATTCAATTTTTATAAATACGTGGCTTTTTATTTAAGAGACCTAATTTAGAGGCTTTGAAGTAAAGAGGCCGTACATAAGAGCTACGCATACAACTATACATCAAACACTGCGAACTTCACGTGTGGATACAGAGATCGGATGTGCGTGTGTGCGTCACCCGGGCATCAGGCCTACACGACCCAGCGAAGGGACAAAGCAAAACGGGTTTGTCCCAAGGGAAATTCAATATTCGGGACTAAACCTTAACTCCCCTTAAGACACCCCGTCTGCCACCCCCGGAATGCTTATATGGCCACGGCGTGTATCGATTTTCTTGCCAAATGGAAGATTGGTGTCGGAACGTTGGACGAATGAATGATGTATGGTGGCTGAATATTTTACTACCAATGGCTCATACGAAGCGTTCTTTATATTGGCAGCGTACGCCTGGCGTTTCTGATTGATTGACTTTTTGTTTTCCTCCATATTTTAGATCGTGGTAACTTATTTTGAAAGCTGTTACGCTGTTTCTCTAGCTACGAGATGTCTTTGTACTGACTAATAAACTATAATAAAGTATTATTCGCTTATGATCGTTTATGGTCTACTGGTATATATTTATAACAGAGTTGATGAACCTTTTTTCTGGTATATATCTTAATATTTAACCTTATGGCTCAATTTGATTAAAAACGCAACGTTTTACTTAGTAATTATAAGTATAAAATTAATTTCATTTAAATTTATAAAACTTAAATAGGTACATACTAAAACATGACATTTTTAAAATATCATTTCTATTCAATACGACGTCTATAATCTCTTAAAGTACCTATCTAACACAAATATTAAATATTTACGTATATATAATAATTATGAGGTAATATATTTGCTTATTTATTGTATAAGTGTGTTTAAAAAGTATTAATTAATTGAATAAAATACATACATTAATTATTATTGTGGTATTGCGGACAACAGAGCAGATGGGTCTCTTATATGGTAGGAGAACACTAGGACAACTGCGTCACACTCCGTGCTCTGTCGTGTTGCCGCCTTTTTTCGCATAGATTCCAGAGCCAGCGATATGCTTACTCACTCAGCGAAACACAGTTCACGTGGACCGATCTATGCAACCTGAATATACAATAGCTGTCAAAGCAGACAGAAACCTATTCATATAATAACGAAATGGACATTTATATTTAAAAATAAAACACTAGACGAAATTTTGCTCATTAGGTAATAAAATTTAGTGAATAATATTCATAACACCAATCAATTTTGATAATAAAATAAATTCTACTTCTGTGGTGATAAAATATTCCATAGAAACACTTTGACCTACAAAGTTATTCGAAACAAGGCAGTTAACGCAAAATCTTCACTTTACGTCGTAACATGTCATAAAAGAAACGTAAAAGGTCTCGTAAAATATCGCAATAACTACGATATTACAAATATTTATTTTACCACCTTCCTCAATATCTTAATGTAAAAATAAATATCCGTCCTTAGTGTTAAAATAATATTTAAAAAACAAATGAAATATAATTTATCTAAAAAAGGGAAAAAAAATTATCTGTAGGTTCCATTTCACATATTATCTATGAAAATCATTTATTTATATTCACTATGGTGATGGAGCTGCCATGTATGACTGGTATGGCAATGAAAGTGCGACATAGACCAGACTGCTTATAATTAATTAAAATTAGTAGTATAAAGTCCGAGGTAAGATTAAAAAAGTGTGCTAAAAATAAAATTTTACTTCTCTCAATAGTGAATAACCAAAATGACGTTAAATTTAGATGTTTTGTATGGGATTTTAATAACATTATTAAATTTATGTTGAAAAAATAATAAAGCTAAAATGAAAAACATAGGCACTTACCGTATCACAATTTTCATCTTTGGATCAAAGGCAAATGTAAGGCTAAGTAAAAAATAATTTTGAGATCATTTTAGAATTAATAATGTGGACTATACTATAAAGCAATGTAGATTTTTATCAAATATTATAAATTGATTGGTTATCTCGTTACAAACAAAATTACGTATTTAAATAAAAAAGTATAGATAGTGACTAATAACTTAACTATTAAAAAAACTTGTAATATTCACTTTTTTAATAAGATATGCACTTACAATGCAATACACTTAGGTTTTTTCTTATATTCACGAAAAACAAATGCTGTAAAAGATGATTTACTATAACAACCAAATATTTACTAGTTATACTAAATTCTAAAGCGTTTCATTTTCAAATAGCTAACAATTTGCAATTCTATGTGTGTAACACACACGCATAGGACATTAGTATTAGTGGGTTTCGGCCTTTCAAAGCCCCTTAGATCGTGGGGGCATGTTTGGGGTAAGATTGAGCGTGGGCGGGGTGGTGTTCCAAGATGGCGTACTCACCGGCCATACGGGGAAAATGTTATATTGTATGTACTTTGGTCAGGCGGACAGTATCGATTTTCACTGTTACCTAAAGCCACTTAGACTAGAACATTCTGCTTAATTTTCATTGCTGCGGAGTTTTGAAAAGTTTTCTATAATGTCTTTAATCAATTAAGATTACAATTGTATTCAAATTGTCAGATATCTTAAATTATATACGATCATAATTTTTAAAATATACTATTATAAGATACTTTTATTTTATAATTATAGGAGTAAATTAAGATTCACAGCTTTTAAAGTTTTTACCTCACTCAAAGAATGATAATTTCCAACCGTCTTGTTGATATAATTTACAAAATATATGATATGGTAAAAAATACCTACAGCCGAATTTAAATGTTCAATTTAACTTGGAGAATAAAACGAGATTTTCGTTATTTTCGGTATGTATTGAAATAAATCTAGTCCGGCAAGGGTAGGTGCCATAAATTACACTGTTTATCAGGGAGGGGTGTGGTTTTGCAGTTTATCGAGCCCTCAGAGAGGGTGAATTGATACAGAGGGTCCTCTGGCCAGCCGTTGCTAGGTAACGGCTTACCGTGACACTTCGCTGTGTTTAGATATGGACTGTAACATTTTATGAATTCTATCTGTGCTGTCATAAACAATAATATATGTACATTGTCACACAAAAACTAAATTTAACTATCTATCATTCCGTACACAGACATACACATTTAAACTGAATTATCAAATTCTTTCTATAATTATTTATTATATATACAGATATACTTCTTTTAATAGATATAAAATCTTAAAATTAATTAAATTTTTAATGTGACATTTTACATAGGTATAATTATTCGTTACAGTACATATATAACAATTGACGTCGTATATGTTCTGTAATTTATAATCTGTGATAAATTCCAGGTGCGAAGAGTGACATTTAATTTAAATGAATAACGTACGTTTAAAAATAAACACAGTTATTTTAGCCAATCCGAATAATGATTACTAAAGTAGATTTATTATTTTTGTTTGGTACTTTAATTTGGTATTTGTTGAGAAAAATATGAAATACAAAAACATTCTGAAAGTGAAACTAAAAATTGAGAACTCAGTATTAAAACAAAAGAGTGTTGATACTTGCTTCATTGCTTTTAAAAAGTTGCGAAGTATCAAGTTGCCTCGCTCCAAGTTTCTTTGCGTTTTCCATACGCGGTCAAGCGGATTTTTCATAGACTCACGAAGAATGAGACGGGTACAATTTTTTTTACGTTTTCCTTTAATTTTTTAAATAGTTATAATGTAATAAAAATAATCAAAGAAGATAAGTTTTGTATGTGCATTGTGATATTACAGTTTTTCTGAAATTTGAAAATAGATATTTATTAATTAATAATTCTGCTATAGGTACATAAGGGGTATAACTAAAGGAACACTTTTGTTTTTGTGTTTCCATATGTGCTTTATTGTATTTACATATCAATAGCTACGACTATCAAAAAATCTATCCCTTAAAAGCTGGCAGCGCACCCAAGGCTCCGCAAGGGTTAGGGATGTCCATGGGCGGAGGATAGCTTGTCCCAAATGAGCCTCCTGCTCGTTTGCTACTGTTTTCATAAAGAACATAGGTTCTTTGCTTCGCATGAATTTGTTTTTATGGTCAACCGCGACTAATTCTTATGCTCAGTAAGGTATTATATTCCGTGTATGAAAGCGTGTCTGTAAGTAGTTTCCTTAGTCTATGGCAGTTGACAATGTAGGTGGAGGCGTGCGGTCTGCGGGGCGGCGGGGGAGGGGGAGTGACACAGGCTACCGGTCACCACCGCTCGTATTGATTTGTTGTATCGCTCGTCCTGCAACAACTGTCCCTCTCGCACCAACCAACCCGTCCGTTACGCCATCCCGCACGTGTTCCCACGTGAACACATACGTGGATATACGCTCTATATATAAGCCCTTTGTTTGTGTGCGTTCGGTCCGAATTATGTACGCATTTTCGTGATGGCTCATACAGACAGGTGTACGCCGCTTGACTTTTTGTTGCGAACTTTAAGCAATCCTTTGTTTTTTTTTATTCTTTTCGCAAAGAACAATGGCGCGCCGTAGTTGTGAGTGCTTAAGTTTTTTTGTTTCGCTCATTAGTGACGTATGGAGTCACTTTAAACTCATTCTGTATTTATAAATAATATCACAATGTTAACTTATTGTTTACTACTCAATGCTCAAATGTAATTCTTTAACAGAATGGCAATTACAAGAAATATTAAAAACTTGCAAATATTAAATGAATAATCATAAATTAAATTTAACTTATCCCGGAATTCTACACATAGCTAAATATTGAATGAACTTTTTTAAATCATAATATTGTAAGCCTGCTAAGTATTGTAAGTAATATTAAATTTAGGTAACATTAATAGTACGTAATAGTAAAAAAATATACATTTCATTGATACTGGTGTTCGTTATTTATGAAAAATATTGTTTAAGTATTAAACTACATTTTTTAAATCCTATAATTTAGATGATAGTACTAGTGACTGGTGTAGTAAGCCCCCATGACGACACGGTACCGAATTCGTTCGTCTGAATAGAATATATAGTTTCATTTTGAAATGCCTTGACTTATGTTGACGTAATATATAATAAGAAATGAAATAAAAGATGCTTATATATTTAAAGTACTGCATGTGTAATACCTTTTAGCCAAAGCTATCAGGAGAAATAAAAGAAGACGTGCCCTTCCGTGGAGAGAAACAGGAAAATGGGGTGTTGTATGGCGAACGATGATCTGCATTTCAGGGGTAGGTAATCTGTCAAAGGTCGCTGATCGATATTTAGGAAAAATATTATGGAATCACCATGACGTTTCTCGTTCTATAACTGAGTGTTTTTAAGACATTAAGACATAAACCAATACGACTTTAGGACGTTAAAAAAATAGCGAACGTACATATTCTTACAGGGCAGCAACGCACCCGTGGACGGACGTGGGTTGGCCATGAACGAAGAACCGTTTTCTCCTTGTTTTTGCAAAAAAGGAATTCGACATACAGACTTTTAAAAAAAGTTTACCTGTCTATTACTAAAAGGCTGGCAACGCACCCGCTTATCCTAGTGGCTTACCCGTGGACTGCTTATCCTGGATGATTTTTTTAGCTCAATAGTTTTTTTATTAAATTAGGTTGAGTCCGTAGTAATATTTATGAAAGTAAGTAAATCTCTATAAGAACTTGATCAAACACTAAAGAAAGATAAATTGTCGTCTAAAACAGTCCGTCCGACTTTACATAAACCCTTACATAGGGAGGGCGCCTCCCCTGGAGTGATTTAGACTCCGGACCCCCGGGCCTTATCGTTATGACCATGTGAGGGAAAGTTATGGGGACGAAGGGGGTAATGGCATCTTGAGGAGCTACGTTCAATATTTAGTTTGGGACCAAAAAGGTTTTATATCTTATCAAATAGGTTATGACGGTGATGCTTTTTGGCATTATGGAACGCGTATTTTGATTGAAATTGTAAGTGACTATTTTTTCATCAATTTGGGCAGATTAATGAATATAATAGATATATATATAATATAATAAATTATATATATAATATATAGTTTATATATTTGATAAATTCAAAATGATTTCTTATATATTATGTCATTTATTATACGTACATGTTTGTATGATTGTATGTGTGACTATTCCTTTGAAATCTATTTGTGTTAGAATAATAAAATTTCAGATATGTTCATAATATCGCGGCAATAAAATTATATACGCCTACCGAATAACATTGCGCGTCCCCTCGGCGACATTGCATGCAGAATTTAATTTTAGAACCCGGTCTTCAATATAGGTAATATTCGAAATTTATGTTCCATGTTTGAATTATAAAATGTCCCTTGCGTCATAAATTCGTGCCCACTGCTTTGTGTTGTTCTATCGTGTCAGTCCAAAAAGGTCTTATAGCAAGTCTGCTAAATACTCCTTGCTACTGAAAAAATATCAGCTAGAATTCACAGTAAATATTAAATACAGTGGTTACATTTTGACATTAAAAAAAAGACCTTTATTGAACTATTAATTGTACTTGTTTACTAGTGGCCTCGGCAGACATCGCTCTGCCCGGTACGCCACCGACCGTCCGATTTACGTGACATGTTTTATTATATTTTGGCCAATTTACATGTTATCATTATAAATCATAACCTATATGTTATTCTGATATATGAGCTATATTATTGTAAAGTTTCATTAAAATCCGTTCCGTAGTTTTAGCGGGAAAGAGTAACAAAGATCTATTCATCAATATATACTTTAAAAATTTCGCGTTTATATTGGTCGGATTAAACGAATTTGTTTCTGATAGTACTTAATTCTCATGTTAAGTGGAAACACCGACTGATAACTTTATCAAGATAATAAGGGCATTAATAAAGAAGAATTTAAAACCACAACGATACAATTAAAAAACATTAAGGGGAAACCAAAGTCGTGTTAAGAGCGAGTAACACAATTTTCCCGCCTTTTTCTCCCTCGCCTAATTACAAGCGCTTTATTAATAAAGATCGTTACAATTAAGGCGGTACTTAATTGACGTTAAACAGCATCCTCGGCTTTCATTTTTGTTAACCGCTTTAAATTTTTTCATGGCAACATTCCGCAAACAAATATAGCTAAAGAGTTTTGGCGCCAATGCAACAACGAGAGCCTCATGTTTTATATTGTTTTCTAAATCTATTTTCGGGGTCTTATATATGAAATTGGTTGCGTTATAAGCATAGACTATTTGGCAATATACATAAATAAAGGGAAATGATATAACTCAATGAAATGTAATCAATTGTCATGTAATCAAAATTCACAAGAACACTCAAATAAAACTGCCACTATATTAATTATGATATATACTCGAAAGGGCTGGAATCCAGAGCCGTAAATAAAAAAAAAGATAAATCTAAACGATTCTATTTTCAAATATAACGAATAAAAGTTGCATCAAGACAATTTCGCCATTCAACTTTGAAATGAATATTTTAGCGACATAAAATTATCCTTTTGTTCCGTTAAATACTTTTTCTTTCAAAAGCTTGTTACTAGCGAAATCAATGACAATATTACAGTGGATTAATCCCGCATTCATTAATGTGTGAATTAGAAAAACATGCCAACGTTTCCCTATAGTAATAAATTATCCGGCGGTCAGTGTTGCCCACTAAAAATATTTAACCATCAAATGGTCGCGTGGGCTTGGGTCAACCATTGAAATATATTTAAATAAATGATATACGGTTTGTTTATTGGCGGGCCTTCGTTTTTGACCAGGTCAGGGGACAGAATGACCCCTTATGTATTTTTGCAGCTTGCTAAACCAGTTTGGAGCGACTCGGGAATTTTATGTTTAATTTGTAATTTTGTAGCACGCGTCTAAGGTTAATGAAGGGGTGCCGTCTTAGGGTTACAGTTTAAGGAATTTCACGTGTCATTGAGTTTTCTTACGACTATTTGGAGACAGTTATTGTTGAATATTAAATGCGGTACTGTAGAGACATTGTTAAAAACTATTTTATTGAACAGAATCTGATTTAATTGCCATTTAACTGTCTTTTAACAACAATATTTAAAAATATACCTACAGATACTTTTTTTTATAGTCTAAATTTTTGATTTTCAACATATTTGAAACCACAGATAATAATAATAGTCTTTTTCAGTGACACTAAGTTGGAGTATTATTACTTTACTCAGTCTGTTGTTTATCTATAGATACAAATAAATCGAAGCATAGACAGAAGGGATACAAAATGGAAACCAAATGTTATTATTTTATCGGAAATTTAAGTCCTTCCTGCCCTTCGAATGAAAAATGAGTAAACTTTCCCCCCCTGTCCTGGTGTTTACTTTTACACTAGTTGCGCAAAAAATGGGGTTCCAACTTATCCTGTTATACTTTGGGCTGTTCAATTTATTTTTCTTCTCTTTGTTTTTCTTTTGTGTGTAATTCGTAGCTTCATTCGTCCTATTCAATACGTATTGACTAATTCTGACTTCACTAATAACGAAAGAAGCTTTTGGCTAAACTGACATAACGGTGGTTTTACACATTTCCCATGCACATGCACATTATTATGCTTATTTAATTTTAAACTTAATTAAAAATAAGAAAACAGTATTAAAATATTTTAACAACACATCACAAAAGTATACTCTACTAGTAGTTTTAAAAACAAAGCAAAATGTTCAGTACAAATATATTATAGTTTATTTTAAATTTTTGAATATTTTTTTTACGTATTTTTTACATTATATAAATAAATAGGTACATTTTTATTACTTCTTAGTTTAAAGAAATAAACAGCTACTTGGAAGACTTTTATGAATAAATTTAATATGAGAGATAAGAGTCTACTTTTAAAATGTTAATTTTTACTTTATATTTGCAGTCTATGATTTATAGTAAAAATTAACCTTAAATATTCTTGAATATTAACAGCTTTTATTAAACCGATTGTTAAGCGTCAAGGAATAACACAAACATCTACATCAAGAATACATATGAAATATTTTCAATGACGTTTGTATAAAATTTCATCAGTTGTTACGTAGAAAAAGTAGAACTGAATATGGTTTTTTTTTAAATGAAAACGGTAAACGTTTAAAAATCGCATTCAATTAATCCAAGTTGAAAATAAAATTGAAAAATCCTTTGAGGTTTATTGAAAGCTGAATGCACGTGAAAAAGCTTGCAAAATAAGCCAAAACGGCTTCGGAAAATGTTAACTTGAAAATAGACGGTCTAAATAAAATTTTCATTTTTAAACTCTCTGTTGGCATAAGGCAGTTTTAAATTACCTAAAAGTATTCCTAACTGTAAAATTAATATTCTATTCAAGAATAAGATACGCTAATGTAATATAATCGTTTATTTGTATACATTCATTATAGTGTAAATTTCGTAAAAAAAATGGTTTTAAAATATATTTCACACATATTTTGGTAAATTATCTAGTAACATGGTGTAATATTTTATAACGAAATGTTAACGAAGTATTAAATTTTATAATGCATTACAAAATAAATTTCATAAACATAATAATTTTATGAAATATTTTTATAATATAATACACTTACCTAATACTATGTTGAT
>DWCF01006496.1:0-12314 GCA_018230265.1 Delias oraia
CTCGAGTAGCGACCGCGTACCGGAAAACGCAGAGTGGGACGTCCCGCCACACGATGGAAAGACGATCTCACGAAGGTCGCGGCCAACCGCTGGACCCAGATCGCTCAAGATCGCAACAGGTCTTTGGGAGAGGCCTATGTCCAGCAATGGACTTGAATAGGCTGATGATGATGATGACATAAATCTTCTTAGCAATATCAAAGATTCACAAAATTCACACATCCGTTGGATAGTAGGCTGTTTTTATACCACATTAACTTAAGTATGCAACTGAGCTATGGCGGTAATATACTGTGGTAATGCTTAAGATAAATCCAGATTCTAGACAAAGACAGCGATGATAGCAGGTCTTTGTGTCACTCGTTGATTAAAGTTTCAATGGAGGTCAGCGCGTGGCCTAACTAACTTTATAAATTTATACTAAAACTATTTAGTAAGGCATTGCTCAAGTCTCCTATAGCCTCTGACAGAAGTGACTTTTGAAAGTAATATTTGCTATCTATAAAAGTATTTTACTACGGGTTACTTTAAGTGAACTTCAACTGCTTTTTTTATTTTACGCATGGCTCAGTTGTGAAAAGTGTTCAGCCGCCCATAGACACCGGCAGCCTTAGTTCCCAGCGAGTGCGTTGTCAGCCTCTATTTAATATTGATTATTTGATTGATTTAAAGTTTATTTCTTTTTATTATTATAATGTGGGATAAGTTAGGTTAATATTCATTCGGATATTTCATAGTAAATTATATGCTTGTAAAGAAAACCTTAGACTCCTTATTAAATAAGACTGTTTTCTTTATCTAGGATAGACAAAGCCTAAATGTCAAAAGTAAACAAGAAGTCATTACATTGTTTTATTAGAAAATAATTATTTTTGGAATTATTCATTTATATTATATAATTGTTAATTTATAAGACTACTAGAGGTAAGGGATTTAATTGTAGTTTTTTTATTATACAGAGAAACATAATTGAGCTTTTATTTTCTTGAAAAAACTAAAAATAACATTATATGCATATATAAACAGAGTATGTGAAAGTTGTTTGTATTACAAAGTGCCAGAGCGTAGCCTGTTTTTAATTATTTGTACGCGCTCAGAAACAGCATTATGTACAATATAGCACTTTATTAAACAACGAATCGTTGCAACATGGAACGTATCTTAGTAAAAGTTCTTAGTAATGAAACCCGCATTTAAACACATTAATTCCGTGAATTGTTTCACTGAACTTGTAATTATACTCCCTACGTTCAACCAGCGACTCTGGTACAATATATAAATAATAAATGTGTTTAAAACTAAAAAATGATCAAAGCTTTTCAGTATTGGTAATATTTTTTTATGGTGCAGATGGAGCAGGTGGATCTCACAACCTCACCAGAGTCCATGGAATGGTTGTGTTACCGGATTGTATACGCAACGTAGATTGTGTACGCCATTTTTAAGGACCTCCGATATACTAACTCACTCAGCAAAAGACAGTAGAAGCACCGGTACAATACACCGGCCATTTCAAATTCTAATGGTTAGTTTTATAACATTTATCCATTATTTATTTGCATATAAAACATTAAAAATAATACGTCCATAAATGAGTTACGTACAAATATTATTGTTATTATTGTCATAACCAGCGACTATAAAGTCATATGCCCCATAAAAATTTTTAACTCCCATAGCATATTCCCTAACGTAGGGGAAAATGTCATAAGGTGGAAACATTTGCTGTCAGCGGCGCCATTTTGAATTCATCGCGGGCAAAATACCCGCCATTTTTGTATACGAGTATTGCTATCCTAATGCGACGATAAATGTCAAATTGCAATGGCTGCCTGCAAAAATAACGGTCTAAACCATACGTGATCTGAACAAGTAATTAGTTTTTATTTTGTACCGTTTTACCTAACATAAATTCGCTCGCAACTGGTCATAAAAGCCTTATTATCAAAATAATACATGTATACACACACATATATATATATATATATATACATGTATACACACACATATATATATGCATACATTTTTTAAAAAAACTTCATTACAGACAAGAGTTCCACATTATTATGTATGTTGTGTATTATATTGAGAATATTATCAAAACCTTTAACATGTAATTATAACTTAATAAAATATTATAGAATGTATACTGGACTATGTAAATAAAAACAGAAACTGCAAAAAAATTAAAAAAAATGTATAGCAAAATGACAAGGACTAAACTAATTTGCATGGGAACAATCTTTAGTCCTCTCTAAGTGAAGGGATAAATTCTCAGCCGCGCCTATAAGCCGTTTCCTTTTATAGGCCCAGAATATGCAAGTTGCTACACCTTACCTATACTTCAGGCCGCAAAAACAGAACAAATATATTTCACTTTATATAGAAATCTCATATTACATTTCACTTTTACAACATAATTTCAACATAATTTTAAAACAATATGGCGTTGAAGGAAGTTGCATTTACATCATACAAACCATTACCTATTAATCGCGACAGCAATAAGCATGAATAATATTCAAATATAAAGTTTATTACCGCGTTTTTTATCACTGATAGATAAAACATCGTAAAAAGCCGGCAACACAAACAAAGCGCGGATAGTAGAGCGGTTGTCCATGCGTGGCGGTGATCTTTAACCGTCCCCTCTGCTTCGGTGCCCCATATAACATTACGAGTTCAAGTTACGATTATTGAGAATTAGATATATGATTAAATGGCCAGTAATAGTTTTTAATAGTTCTTTCTATATTACTATTCGATCACCATCACAGTAAATCTGTTCTCAATGCTCTAAATGAATTATTTCCTATATATATGTTGGCTTTAATATAAAATCTAAAGCAAGTTTATATAATTATATATATACAAGTCAAGGAAGGTTAATAAATTGTAATGTTTGTACCGCTTCGGATGTCTGCGAGTGTAATCAAACGATGTTGGCAGCTCGGTACATTCAAAGAGATTTGCAAGATAAAATGTGATAGTAATATTATTTGCATTCACCTATAGACTTGAGTTACGCGAGCGATGGATTGAATAGCTATAGCTTTAATTTATTAACATTGAGTTTATTTATACGAGAAGGTTACAACTTGGCTTATAATATACGGGTAATTTGTGAATATAGGTATCATTACCAACCTCAATTACAACCTCGTTGCTAAATGGTTTAATAAGTCTATGATAAAGCGAGTCTTATCGGGTTTGAATCCCGGTCCGGACAATTATACATTATAATTTTATTTATTATTTATTCGGTCTCTATAAGGAATTGACGATGGTCGGGGGAGTGTCTTAATACTGTCACAGCCGTAGGAGAGCCATGCTGAAGCATAAGTGGACGCACTTCTAGGGCGGGCTGGTCCGAAGTGATACCACGGGTTCACAGAATATTCAGCATGAAGTGTTAGTTGTACTTTAAATATTGATTTTACTGTTTCGCTGAGGGAGTGAGGATATGAGTTGATTATGGGCGGCGATGTTCTCGTACCATATAGGAGAGCCGCCTGCTCCGTTGTCCGCTGTACAATAATAATAAAACACTTACTAAATCTCATCATCATCATCATTATTTACTACTCATCATCATACTAAATCTAATTTTTATTAAAGAAAATCTGAAGTACAACTGCGAATCTCTTCTACCCGTTAAGTTGTCGAATTTATGTAACGGTAATATGGGATTCAAATTCAAAGCACGGTTGAGTGACCAATTGAGCTTCCGAGGCAGACTATCCTCCGTAGATGATCATTTGAGTGCACAGCCCGTATTACAGTACGTTATAGTGTAATATATAGTATATTTATGTCTTGTGGAAATATGTTCAAATTTTTATTATGGGACTAGTAGCTTTTTCATCATAGTAATATCCCCTGATAAAGTTCAATGACTGCTGCATTGGAAGTGCTGGAATACCGAAGAAATGGATTACGGTCGGCAATACATAGATTTATTATATGACAGTATAAACATTTAAACAGAGACATCAAAATATTAGTTAGTAATATTATTTGGCAGTAAAAATTAGTCTCTCCTTAAGCTAAGCTACCGCCTTAACTTAGCAAGCTCCTTAAGCTTGTGAAATTATTATTTACCTCCATTTTTATTTGTCTTTTTTTATTGTGCAGCGGTAGCAGGCAGGTCGTCTCCATTCTAAGAGATCTGTTGTGTTGCTGGCTACTTGCACCGCTCGAGCGGTATAATTTCAGGAGCCTCTGAAATTCTTACTCACTCAATGTGTAATACAGTACAAGTAATTTATCACGCTGCTATTCTCTGAGCATATATATGATAGTAACGAAGTTATTCCATTTACAGATAAAGGTATTTGTTTTTATTTCTTCCTTTATCATATTATTAATTGTACTCATATAATATATAAGAAACAGAGTAAATCTCTCTCAAATCCCTCGTTTCGTTGTATCATTACTTACGATGTATCAATTCGATAAATGTTAAAAAACCCATGCATGACAAAGTTTATTTTTAAACCGGCTTTAATCCTGTTTCGCAGCCTCTTACGCGTGGTGATTGAGCGAAACAGATATAGCCATATTAATTAGAATAGACAAGGACAGAAACTGTCGCGTGGTTGTAAAAACGGAAGACGGTTATTAAAGAGAATTGCAACTTCTATCTGATTATTAGAGATCTGAATAAATTGTAGTTTTGTGGGAAGATCCCTGTAGCTTATAATCTATCCTATATATCAGTTATAACTTCGCTCATTCATTACAAACAGATATAAAACAGAAAATAATACTAAATGTCTATTCTGTAAAAAGTTTAAATGACTACCATTTTAATATTAGATTTTTATTTAAATAGCTATATATAATAGGAATAGATATAATGATCTCTAATTATTAAATAATCTATGTTGATGAAATAAGTAAACATGATTTTAGCGTTAACTGACAGAAGTGGGGAAGGGTGGTTTTTTAATAATGTCCTTTAGACAAGGTCTGTTCAAGTTCAATCAGGTATTTTCAGCTCGGTATGGTAGTTGTAGCAAATGTTACAAGTTTCTCTTACAAGTTTCTTGATATTATAATAATACAGTAACTCATTCTATTTTATCTAGCCATGTTCAACCATAGTTCATAACTCGACATAATCCATCCAATTCTAATAAATTTGCTTCCTTAGTACATTTTTTTATATAAAGGGTGGCAAACGAGCAGGAGATTCACCTGGAGCAAGCGGTCCTCCGCCCATGGACATTCCTAGCTCTTGCAGAGCCGCGGGTGCATTGCCGGCCTTTTCTTGAAGGTCCCGAAGCCATATTGGTTTGGAAACACCTCTGCTGATTCCACAGAGAGATACACTGATTTAAACTTGGACTAATTGATTCGACAATTGACTAATTGATAGGACTAATAATTTAATGACGCGTTAAAAGCATACTCTTTTAAAAATAAGTCAGACGGTATACACTAGACAGACATAGAAATTAATCGGTTATCATTCTCTCACATGATCCGTTTCACGGTATGATGACATCGGATATTAAATTATTGAAGTTAAATTTCACCGTTAATCGTAATATTTTTATATTTGTCGATCCAAAACCGAATGGTTTTTAGGGCATTTTCTGCCGCGCACCACCTCTCTGTAGAATCAGCTGCCACAGTTGTTTCCAAATCAATACGACTTGGGGGCCTTGAATAAAAGAGCGTACATATCCCTTATAGACTGGCAACGCACCCGCGTCTCTGCAAAGGCGAGGGGTGGCAACGGGCGGAGAACCGCTTTTCCTAGGTGAACCTCGAGCTGGTTTGCCACCATTTCCATAAAAAGTACATAATTCTAAGAATATTCATTACTATCATTAACTTAACGAAAAGTAGAACGCAGCTGTAATTTTATGCGTGTAATGTGACACTTAAAACTTTGTATTGGGTTTCGATTGGATCCATTGTACACGTATGTAACTTTTTATATTTATAAGGAAAACCCTTCATATATTTATATCCGGTCAATCATAATTGTCTACCTAGTAACATTTTAAATTTAGATTTTTTTAACTGGAAATTCAAATAATAAATTCGCAAATAAATTACCGATTCAAATGTGTAAATCAATGCTACATACTGTTAATATTGGTACTAGAGTTGCCCAAATGCAAGATCAAGACTAAGACCGCCTTATTTTAACAAGACCAAGACTAACCGAGTAAGATTTGATCAAGAACGAGACTAAGCCTGCAAGACTCTTGCGTCATGCAGCTATTATTTTACCAGTGATTTTTGGAATTTCTCATTAAATGTCTAGACATTTATGAATCTGGTTGGTCTTTACTGCGGCTATGCTAATTCAAGCTCAAAATGTTCCTATTCTGATAGGTTTTTCGAAGATCTGAAGTAAATTTTAACCAATATCAATAGTCTAACAGGTAATTTCGAGACTTGCAAGACCAGGACCAAGGCTGGGAGCGCAATACCAAGACCAAACCCAATACCAGGTGTATTGACGCAAGACCAAGACTGGCATATTGCATTTGGGCAACTCTAATTGGTACATCAAATGCCTGTAACATATTTCCTATGTGAAGACGGAGGTGGCTTAACTATCACCACAATCGATACTATTTAAGTGTTATTATGTAGTCTACGACACTCAGATAAACATACTGTATGAGAATATCAGCCTAACATAGAATTATCTCTAGGTAGAGAAAGGAGTAAGATATAATCTTGTTTATTTATCTTTTCAATCTTGATACCAACTATTGTAATAGGAAATTTTTATTTTATACGCCTTCGCATATATATTTGCCAAATAAAGCGCGACTTTTTACTATAATTAATAAAGACGAGAGCCTCGTGGCTAAGTAGTCTAATAGGTCTACCATGAAGCCAGAGGTACCGGGTTCGAATCACGGTTCGTACAATTACAAATTATAATTTAATTTATAATTTATTCGGTCTCTGGAAGGGCTTGACAGTAGCCGGGTGAGTCTTCATACTGTCGCACCCGTGGGAGAGCCATGCTGAAGTATATTCTGCGCACAAATTGGTCCGGCTCGAAGTGATACCGCGGGCTTACAGAATACTCAGCGTGAAACGGTACTTGCACTGTGTTTCGCAGAGTGAGTGAGGATATCAGAGCCCCTTAAAAGTGCTGCTTAAGCGACGTAAAAATCCGGCAAAGCAACCAATGCGCGAACTGTGACGCGATGGGCGTCAATTGTTTATGGGCGGCGATGGCCGCTATACTATAAAAAAATAATAAATAAATTCACTTATATTTAAAAAAACATCTTATTTTAAAGTTATGAAAAAAATACAGGGGTTAGATTAGATTGTAATAATTTTTCACTATGTTGCAATAACATACAACATATATAAGTTTAATGATTCTATAGAAAATAAGTATACTTTAAATTTTTAGATTAATTAATTACATTTATCTTCATCTTTATACTAATCTCAGTACTGTAGTTAAATTAATTTTGGTATGCATTAACTAAGTTAAATGATAATTGGTAATAATATGAAAGGGATAAAATAAATTTGGTTAAAGAATGTTGGCATCACACCATTGTGATACGTAGGCACTTTAAATGCGCTCTGTATCACAACATTACACGATTTTTGTATGGTGTAGCTGATAACAGAGTAGATGGGTCTCCTATATGGTAAGATAACACAGCCGCCCATGGACAACCGCGCGTCAGTCCGCACATTGTTGGATTGTCGGCTTTTTACGCCACTGATGCGGCATTCTCAAGGGCCTTCGATATCCTCACTCACTCAGTGAAACACAGTACAAATATCGTTTCACGCTGAGCATTCTATGAGCTCGTGACATCGCTTCGGACAAGATGGATCAATTAAAGCGTCCGTATATGCGTCAGCATGGGTCTCCCACGGGTGCGACAGTTGATAGTTTTACAGAAATCTAGATTTATTTTTCAAAAGATGAATAAAATGAATTATTAATTTGTTTAATTTAATTAAGATAAAAATAGGTATATACAAATTATAAAGATTTAATTGTAACACTCGAAAATTAAATTAAGTAACAAATTACTATGAAGTTTTACTTATTTGAACTCGTACCTGTAAACTTTGTAATGTGTTTTGTGCGTACACTAAACTTCTTCTGAGCGCAACGTTATAAAATTTTTTAAAAAAACCACAAAAACCAATTAAAATTAATACGAAATCATAGAATTCTGCCTTATGTATACGAAATTTTTTCTAATGCCTTGTACATTGGTAACACGACGTGTCTACCTTGTTTTTGAAACTCTGCAGTGTGGTGCGAGGGAGGAAGTGATATACAGCCTTCACTAGTGCGACAGAGAGATAAATATTATTGCACCGGTAGTAAGGAGTGAAAGAGATCAATAATGAGAGGCAAGAGGAGTTGAAAAGGGATTTCAGATTAAGGTCGTTTTCGAGACAAAGATTAGTTTGGTGTGAAAATCATAGATATGCTATGTCATGTCTTAATTGGTGGCAAAGAGTTATAAATTATTTTATTATAATTTTAATTTTCTCTGTGGCATCAGCTGCCAGCAGGGATATTTCCAAACCAATACGACTAGGCGACTTTCAAGAAAAGAGCGTACACCTTTCTTAAAGGCCGGCAGCGAAACCGCGGCTCTTCAGGGGCTAGGGTTGTCCATGGACGGCGGACCTCTTAGGACCGCTAGGTGAGCCTCCTGCTCGTTTGCCACCAATAGAATAAAAAAAAATCGGTTGTGGTTTTCATATTTTGATAGAGTTGAAATTTGATATACGTATTCAGGGTATTATGTTATATTTAAAAATATTTTCATGAAATTAACATTCTTTTTAAAATTCTTTGAAGCATTAAACATATTAATGTTTCAGTTAATTTTACTGTAAATACAATATCGTACATACGTACTTTACTGTGTTATCTTTTCTTCTTCTAAATACGCTACATATTTAAAAAGTTTTGTCATTACTTTAATCGAAACAATATTTTATTGATTTTGTTAGCACTTTTACTTTTAAAATATTTAATACAACGATTTTATTTAAACGATTTCTAGTAATAAAATCGGAATGATAACTGTAGTTGTTCATAATAGTAACTAGTTGTCGCGAACTGGTTGTTCTGCGTGTTATCGATTCTTTGACTATCAGCCTGGCCAGGGCAAGCGAAGCCTACACTACACCCTCAGTTACCGGCTGGGCGCAAAACGTACGGTTGTGTTACATTTCGCGCCCTATCGCGGGACCGCGGCATTTTGAATTTTAAATTTCGAACGTGCGTCAACATAGGAATGACGAATTATTTATTATCTATGGCTCTGTGAATTACTATTAAAACATTTTTGGTGAGAAAATAAATTATGGACGTTGGGATTTTTGGGAAAAGTGTTTTTCCGTTAGCGTTGTGTTTTCTTTGTAAAGTGCGTAATGTTTATGGATTTTGTTGACTTCTAGGTCGTGGTGAGTGTCACATTTTATACAGAAGGCTTTTAGTATAAACAAATATTCAACATTGGTGATATTCACTTTTATTTGTGCTATTTTTTTAAATATCAAAATATTTTTTTTAAGTACTCAAAAACGAATGCATTTTTTAAATTAAATTTACAAAGTTATATTGAGAATGTTAATTAATAAACCTGAATAAACTCACATGTCATTTTTCGTTTTATAAATAAAATAAACAAATTATGAAAAGCTATTTAAATAATAAAATTCTTATTTAATAAAAATGTAAATAGAATTTTGTCGTTCAATTTAATAAACAAAAACTCATTTAAATAGACATCATATTTAAATTATATTTTAATTGAGCGTAACTAATAGGAATAAATTACTTTTATTATATATATATTATATATATACATAACATTTACACTGAGATCCAAAATACTGTTATAATATTTAAATATAATAGTTCCTATAATTATGTATGACTTAGAAAGATGTTTCCAATAATTAAATAATATAATATAAATCGGTCGAGTAGTTTCAGAATTTATTCATACACATTTATTCGTCCGAAGTGATACCACAGACTCACAGAATACTCAGCGTAAAACAGTACTTTTACTCTTGTACTGTATTTTGCCAAGTGAGTTTTTGGAGGCCTTTAAAAATGCCGCTTAAGCGGCGTAAAAAGCCGTCAACACAACCAATGCGCGGATTGTGGCGCGTTCTCCGTGAGCGGCGGTGTTCTCTAACCATATACACCTGTTCAAGTGAATTATTAAAAGATATATAATGCCTAAGTTAGTCACGCGTGATAAATAATTGCGAATTCATCCGGGTTCGAATCCCACGCAAAATGCTTATTTTTCTTAATCTGCTTAAAGTTATTACATTGATCGTATGATTTCAAGGTTGGTATTGGATTTATCCAGGTTGTTTTGCGATGAAAATGAATTTACTTGTAATTGTTCTTGTAATCTGTAGCCATTGTCTAGATATGTGACATTCTTTTTGTAAATAAAAGCTACTATATATCTGAAGCTTTAGTCTAACTAAATGTATTTTTAAATTGTTAAGAAATATTTACCGGACTGAGTTTCTTGGCTATTATCAGATTTGGTAAGGTAAAGGTAACTGATAATCATACTTTTCATAAAATATGAATAAATATGTTTGATTTGTATTTGTTTAGTTGTAACACAGATATTAGTAAATACTTTTGTATTGTAGTACTTCAGGAATAATAGGTCTTTACCTATGAAATTGCTTTGTATGAAGAAATATTAAGGAATTTTTTCATGTAATTTTTATTTGTATTAATCGCAGTAATCACCCATGCAATCAATGCATATTTGCCAACGACATGGTAGTTTATTGATGCCCTTCTTAAAGAAATTATCATGTTAAAAGTATTTTTCAAGTTAAATACTTACAAGTATGAACACACTTGAAACAGTGGCTTTTTATCACGTAAGCCGTACTATCTAATCATTATTCAAAGGACAACATACTTGATTGATGTTGTAACAAAGCTCTCAGTGAGATGGGACGAAGATTCCATTCCCATCCGGGTAAATATTTGCTTAGCGGTGATGAATTGTGAAATATACCCTTGCACGTGGGTTTACGTAAATAGACTAACTCTAGGAAAATTCATATCTCATTTAGTGTATGGAGTCTGTAGGAGTATTTGTTTGTAGAGGTTAATGTAAACTAAGTTATATTATGTCAAAGTCAAGTATATTTATTTCACATAGTACCTACGAACCCACTTATGACAAGACCAGTCAAAAACTGAGAGCCTCGTAGCTTAATGGTATTAAAAGTGTATTATGAAGCGAGAGGTATCGGGTTCGAATCCCGGTCCGGACAATTATATTTAAACTTATAATTTATTCGGTATCTGCTAGGGCTTGACAGTGGCTGGGCGAGTGTATTAATACTGTCGCACCCGTGGGAAAGCCATGCTGAAACAAATACTGACGCACTAATTGAGCCGGCTCATCCGTAGTGATACCACCGGCTCACAGAATATTCTGCGTGAAAAAGTAGTTGCACTTTGTTTCGCTGAGTGAGTGAGGATATTGGAGACTCTTAAAAATGCCGCTTAAGTGACGTAAAAAGCCAGTAACACAAACAATGCGTGGACTGTGGCGCGTGTATCCGTCATACGCGATACCATTTAAATAGTAACATACCACAATCCAGGATTATTTCTCATTGTGCGTAAATTACTGAGTTAAATACGGGGAGGATAAAAAATAATTCAATTTAAATGGTACAGTAACATACGTCTTCTTACCGTTTATTACTTAATGCATAATGGCATATATGTAAGCTCTCCTTCAAAATATTTTTAATTAATGAATCTTTTAATAACCTTATATGAGATAAAATTTGGTTGCCGCTTTCACCATATCTGTTCCATCAGAAACGCTTCATTGGCTTAGCCGTGAAAACACAAACAATCTTAGTTTCGATTAGGAAATGACTGGGTGCGATCACTGATGCGTTGTCGATCTTTCGTTTAAAGTTATAAACAGAAGCCGAACGATGATTTCACAGTCTGCCTTCTAACTGATATTGCCAGTCATTATTTCTAGTAACGTTAATCAGTACTTTAATAGTTTTAAAACATAATTCATTCTGTCTCTCCACTACAGCTGTGCATGTGTATAATTCAATTATTTTTGTGCTACAAAACTGAAAAAAAAACACACTAGAGATAGAAGCAATCATTGTCATCATAATCTGCCAATCAAGTCCACTACAATAAAAAAAAAACTTTAGCTCGCGAGTTAGTTCGAATAGTTATCGTTGAAAATTACCATTATTTAAAACATCACTTCAAGTTTACTTAATGCAAACAAAAAACAAATCTTTTC
>DWCF01006497.1:0-12313 GCA_018230265.1 Delias oraia
CCTACAAATAAAAGGACTTTCGTCTTGCAAGGATAATTTGAGTTTTCAAACTTGAAGTAGTGCGAATTATAAGCCTCTTAAAGCTATAAATATTAAAAATCATGCAGTAAATATTTTATTTATATTTATTCATTAGATGAAGTGTCAATAATAATTACAATTAAATATGCTGGATACATTTTTATTGTGTCTGGTTATGTTCCATTATATAATATTGTTTAGGATTCGGTGCTTAGTCAAAGATTTTTCTTTGTTCCCAGACATTCCAGACGATAGTTACGAGTTAGAAAAAAGGGTGAACCTATTTAAAATTTCAAGCTGATTTCATTCAATACGTATAAATTTGAATCGAATGCAAACATTCCATAATACATCGACTGAATAATTTGTATTCAGCACAATAGCACGCAAATGTTTCTAACGAAAGCTTGGCAATCAGTGCTCAGGGAAAATGAGAAATAGGAATACTTATGGTAACACCTATTAATAAGTGAACAATGGAGCCGGCACAGGACAACCACGCCGCAAACTACCTCCATGTATAACTTTTCTATATAGATATATAAAGCTTTTTTTATATTAAAATGCTAATTAAGAATGTGTCACACCGTGAAATTCAGTTCATTGGATCTAATTTTCATTTGTACAGTAATATATATGCGTTCTACTCGTGCATAGAGTCAAAATACATATATCGCCGTGTTTTGCTAACATATAGCCAACGACAGTACTGTTTCATAATCTATGAAAATGTAATCTAATAAATACACTTTAAGCTATTTTTTATCATTAACAATGTATTAAATGTCATATGCACAAAATTTAATTACATCGAAATGATTTAGTTGCAAAATGTCACATCAATCAAATCAAGCCGTATGTTATATCGTAAAGAATTGTTACAATAATTATAAATTATTATTGATTACAAAGTGTGTAGCAAGTTGTAATAATGTGCCCTTATTTTAAATGATGTCTTAGATCACGTGTTGCATAGATTATACCAAATTCAAGCTATTAATTTTATAATATCTAAGCTCCCGGCGACAAAACTGTCACAATAAGGGATTATTGGACGATTGATCCCAAAAATTATCCCTACGAGATATTTCTGAAGTTGTCGATAATTAAAGAATGTTTGTTTTTTTTACAAACGTTTCGGTTAAATGAATATATATGCTGAACGATGTTAAATTATGGCTCCGCCAGATATAGGTTGTCTTACCAACGTTTATAATTTTTTTGCTAAACCGTTTCTTTTTTCAAAATATTCGCTCGCATGTTTCAATATAAATTCCTTAACAGTCGGTTAAGTCGTTTAACAAATTTTTTCGATCAAGCTAATTTGAATTATTTTAGTGAGAGAAATGTAAATGCGGCAAAGATGTAAAATATTACATATACATAATAAATATAAATTATAAATAATAAACAAATATAAAATGACATACACATAGCTATAATATAGAAATATATTTACCTTAACATCCACAGCTTCAACAACGTAATAAATAAAATATATAAAAACAATATTACACACTAAGACATTGATATACATACTGTTAGATTTAATAATGTTTAAATTATTTTTAATTAATAATTTTAATTTAAGACACTGTCGCAAAAAGGAACAAAAGACGTGTCAGTTAAATAAGCAATGGTCTCTTTACACCTCATATTGGCATATTAATTTAATAAATCTCAACGCTTTGTTAACAACTCACAAGAATGGAAAAGCAATAAATCAGAAAACCGTTTCAAACACGTTTGCCGGGAGAGCGATCCGATAGTTATGAACAGAATAACTATAAAGCACAATAAGGATAAATCTCGATACCGGATCGCATCGTCTAACGAAAGAGCAAAAAGCGCACGCGCACTCCTCCCACTATTTAGGTTGTAAACTGCATAGAACAATATTTCCCGTAAACTGTTACCGGCTTCGTTATATTAAATAGAAGTTTTCATAAGTCAAACATAATCTATATATATATATATATTATACCAGACATTATTTAAAATTACCGTTCGTAAAGAAATTCCAAAATTACACCACAATATTATATCACTATAATTAACTGACAATACTATATATTTAAGGTGTAGTAAAACTAATTAATAAATTTATAAAAAAAAGATTGATATTTTTTGCTTTTTTAATTTTTAGTTTCTAGACGATCTTTAAAGTGTCATGTTCAGAAGTTATTTGACAAATAGTACTAATTTGGCACTGACAAAAAACTTAACTGTCAAAAGATTAATTAAACAGCTGTCTTAGTATCTTGTCGTAGGCGTAACTTCAATATCCTTTCAAAAAGTAAACAAACAAAAGTTGTGATATATATTTTCAAAAGTAAAGAAATAATTACACAAAATATGCTCAAAAGCATTAAAAAACCTATTTTTCACCAATGGTAAGTGAATTATTTTTATTAGGCGTTATCAAAGTTATGGCTCTTATGATAAATGAAATTTTCTCTCTACATTGCCTTGAATTTATCATTGAGAAAGAAATGTCAGACTATACATTTTCTTTGAGGAAAAAAACAGACAAGATTCAGATAGTGATTGTTGTATGTATCTTATTACTTATATCAGCATATTGCCGTAAAAAGCATACATCTGCAAAAAAATTTTCAACTACTACTACTGATCCTCATATTAGAAGACTTTGTATTCAATTCAATCAAACATTAAAAGGTAAATAGACTACATATATATGATATCACATTTGATGTGTATGTGTATGTACAAATTAATTAAATTAACAGAACATTTATGCAATCAAATTAATATAAAAATGTATCACAAACATTTTAGCTTATATGAATGCATTAAATAATGGCATTTAATTAAAATTATTGAATATATTCTCAATTATTCATTTACTCTTACAGCTAGGCATAAAACCTGTTTCTTAAGACCAGATATTGGGCCTTGTCGTGCAGATATCATACAATGGTACTATGATGTTCGACAGAGCCTTTGCTATCAGTTCTTCTGGGGTGGGTGCCAAGGAAATGGAAACAGATTTGAGACAAAGGAGGAATGCCTTAATTACTGCTATTTAGACATTAATAATGCTCCTGGTAATTTTCATTATTATTTATACTATAAATTTTATACTTAAAATATTAAAATTATCTATTAGCAAACTTGAAATTGGGTTATAACATAGCGAATGACTTAACATTATTGCTTTATTTTATAGTGAAAATACCACACTTTTGCTCACTGTCATTTGATTACGGCAGCTGCTTTGGTTATTACAATCGCTGGGGATGGGATGTACTCTCTAAGTAAGTTTAAATATCGTATTTGATCATTATTTTTCCATTTAATAGAAATGACTTCATTTCTATCTGCTCTTTATGTTAAATGGGATATTTGGGGTGGAAGGTAAACAGCAGTGCTACTTAAATTGACTAGTTAATACATTTTTTATAGTGACTCATTCCTAATTTGTGTAAAAACTACCATTAATTTGGAAATGTTTCTAACAGGACCTGCAGAAGTCATCTATACTCTGGTTGTGGAGGGAATCAAAACAATTTTCATTCATATGAAGAGTGTATTGCAACTTGTCTAAATCCACCAAATAATACATTAGGAAGATCACATGCCTTTACTACCTGTATACCAGCAATAAATATCCCTGAAGTACAATAAATTAATAAAATTTTATTTATTCCAGATATGATATAGTATAAGTTATATTATGATTTATGAACTAATTTATTATTGTTGAAAACTGAGTTAGTTAAATAAATAGAATTATTTCTTATAAAATTTTACAGTAAAAAATCCTATGTGAATGTAGTTTTATTGTTAGATAACCTAATTATGTAATATTCCAAAAGAAATTCGTCTTATATATTTATAACTCGGGTAGATAGGAACTTAGAGGAGGACATACTTTATATCCAACTACATATGTGGAGAGTATTTTTTTCTGGATTGCTAAGGTTTCTTTCTTTATTGGAGCTGGCAGGTACACCTTATAAGACCACTTGCCGGTTCAACTTATTCATAATTAATATAAATTGTTATAGTAAAGATGTTATCATCTTTGTAGGATAAACTTCATCATCAGCCTATTAAAGTCCCGCAAAGACGCCAAAGATAACAACACGGATATACGGAACAGAATAAACTTAATGAAAACCAAATCAAAAGATGTTAGACAAGTAAATTAAAAGCAAAACTCCCTGAAGACGGGGGCATAACTAGTTAAAATCTGGTTTAAACATTGAAATAAAATATCAATAAAAAATATAGTTTATTCCGAAATAACTATACGATTTTATTACCTGAGAAACAATTGAAGGATACATCAGAATTATATTTGCATTTGATACATTATGAAGATAAGCGTATTTTACATTATTTTATTTGCAATAAATTTTGCATATTGTGTAAGTATTGATAGATTTTATTGTATCCTAAATATATTTATTGGTTTTAACGAGAAATACTAAATGTTTCAAGTAATTATTAATTCTATTGTAGGCCAAAAAGAGACTTAAAATATCAATGGAAGATCAGAAAATGAATCAGACTATATATTTTATTGCTGCCAGGCTTAATGAATTCAATAATCTTTTCAAATATAATATAAATAGATTTAAATACGACTTGAATGATCCAGCTAACAAGCAAATCATTAAAATTATATAATCATAGACATTATTGCATTGCAAGAGAATATTAAATTATTATTGTTGAATTCGTTTCTGATCTGATTTTGAATTGGACACAAAAAAGTTAAGAGTTTTTCACTAGAATAGGAACTAAGCTAAATTACAAAAAAAATATTTTGTTTTCCAGTGTACTGTGTGCAATGCTAAAATGTCTCGCGAAGATATATGGAAATACGTTAAAGTACCTGTACCTAAAAGAAAATTTATGATTCGCTTAACAAATAGTACATCTCCGTATTAAACCAATAAACACGTTTATTATGTATTTCTAAAATATAATGATTACTTTTAAAATACAATTATTAGGCGCAGCGAAATCACAAGATACATGGCAATGCAATTGATTTCGGAGATAGCAAGACAACATTATCAATACAAATAAGACAGGTTTTATCTCAACTTCAACCAGATAGTAAAAATGAGGTCAATTTTAAAACAATATTGAAGCAGTTAAAAGAAATCTTTCAAACTACTTCTACAACGGAACGATACAAATGTAGTAAAAAACTATCATAAGTACTAAATTAATGAATTCTTGTCATTAATAAATTTAATTTATTATGTGTTGCATATGTCTTAAATTTAATATAACGAATTTAGGTACATATAAACAATATATCGGAAGAAGCGACTAAAGGACGAACCGGAGGGAGGACAGCAGTGTCCTCCGCATACTAGAAAAATAACTGCACACAACATACGTAAAAATAACGGCTGAAATGATGGATCAATAGTAAAGATTTATATTTTAACTTAAAAACAAAAAGTACAAGTTTAACAAGATTATTGTTTTGTAGAATATTTTTCACCTTTTTATCTTCTGATAGTACTTATTCTTTTTGGTTTCATATAGAAAGGAAGAAAAATAAAGTCATTGTCATCGTTTTTTTATAATGCCAAAAATTAAAAAGTATTACAAAAAGTTGCAAAATGTATTCAAATGATTTTCGGCCATATTTTATTTTAATAAAAAAAGAGGAAGAAAAGGGTGAAAAATTCGCGAAAATTACAATGGAAGTAAAGCATCGAGCCACAAAGGAGCCTCTTAATCCATTTACCAAGAAGACGGTATACACGCAAACGTATCCAACGAAATTAGTCCCTGCTGCACCCAGAAAGGCTTGCTGTTACTACTGCACTGCGTAAAATTAAGAAATGCAAAGTTGTGATGATATTAAAAAACGGAAAAGGCCACTTGTTCATATTCTTGGCATCATGTGGAGCAGATCTTTGGGTAACATCCTAGGTTCCTCGATGAAACTTATATCCTGTCATAAAATATCGAGCAATGTGTACATATTCTGCCTACAGTCCTACTATTACATTTCTGATTATTTATCAATACAAATATGCGATGAGAGTTATTTCCGCGATAAAAGTGACAGCGTTGAAGATGTTTTAAACAAGGCTCATATTGAATTATGAACATTGATAAAATTATATAGTAATGCATTATTTATTGTTAGATAAGTTGATATATCAGGTTGGATATTAATAATACTCACTTTTTAATCCGTTCTTTCTCTTATTAAGGTAAGTGTTAAAATATTCGTTTTGACTTCTATTACGCTATATATTTGCAGTATTTTAAACGACAACATATGTATTTATCGTTTCTTTATGTAATGAAAATAATTACTTATCATAGACTGAAATCTTTTTGAAATAACAGACTTTGAAATGGTGTTGAGTTCGGAAAAGAGCCGCACTTTTTTGTGGTATAGCGGACAACGGAGCAGGTGGGTCTCCTATATGGTACGAGAATACCGCCGCCCATGGACAACCGCGCCAGAGTCCTCGCCACCTAAGCGGCACTACACCTAAGCGAAACAAAATACTAGCACCGTTTTACGTTGAGTATTCTGTGAGGAGTTTCCGGATCCCATCTAAATTTAAAAACCTGGGTACATATTATTATTATATAGTATATCTGTGATAATTTCTCTTTATACGTGTGTAGTATTAAATGCATTTTTGTAGTAATACAACTAAATATTTGAGCGATTGTTAACTACAGAATTGAAATATTAAATTACCAATTCATCTCAAAGAGGAAATCTAATATACAATAGAAATCTCCTATAAATTATTAAATTTCACATGGCTTGTTGTCTCAATACGAAATTTCCTCAACTTGTTAGAATTACAAAACATATATTCTCTATAATTGTAATCACAACTGAAAATTTATGAATGCCTACATTTAAACCATTGTTTCTCCTGTTCACTAGGGGTAGATATCCAACCAAAACTACGGTTTGTAATATAAAAATCTAAGAACAGTATTAATATGTAAAAGTATATAAATCATGTAGCGAAGAGTTAACAGAAATTTCAAAAGAAAAATTATCACCGTAGCGCAACTACGCAGTAGAAATCCGAGTACTTGCCAGTTATACAAAAACAAAGGATGACGCGTCACATTATGCTGAATTAAACTATGATTGCAATTTTCCACAGATTCTTATAAATGCTTAATTCTTATAGTGCGGTTTGTAGAGTTTCTCTAGTTACATACACCTTTGTGTTAAATAAATTCGTAATCTTATCGTGATTTTATCTCAACGTTATGACCTGATTTTATGTTAATGATACAGTTACGATGGATAGCGAAGAAACTGCAAATGGCCAACAGAGTTTTCTTTTGAGGAAACGGAATCGAATGCAGGTGAGTAGAATTTTAATCAGTAATAGTATAATATTAGTATATCCGTAGAGATAACGTTGAGTGCGAAAAGATCATTGCGGTAATATCTCTTTATTGCCCACTTTATATGCAATGACGCATATGTCTCGTATTAGAAGTTTTGATTCAAATAAATACTCTTCTTCTACTATTGTTATACGAAGAGATATCAAAAAGGGAGTGAGATTGAGATAGATATATAATGACGACTGAGCTATGCCTGCCAGATTTTTTTTCTTAAAAAAGAGTGTCGTTCTCTCGCATATTAAGTTAACTATTTTTGCTAGATGTAATGGTGCTCAGTGTAATTCATTGAATTATGTTAATGACAGAGGTTGGTAAATGATTACACGAAAAGATTTAGGTACATTGACAAGGAAGCCATATAAGTTGTTATGTAACACTTGCTTTATATTACCAAATAATAATAATTAATAGTATTAATAAAAATAATAATATTAATAATATAGATAATTATGTTTAAACTTTCGCTTATTCAGTTATAGAATATAGTGAAAATAATCATCTTGTACTATTTAAAAATTATAACATTATATTGCACTAAGTAGTGGAAAAAGTGGAAAATGGTAATGAGGTTATCAAATTACCGTATTAAGTTTTTTTGATTTAGGTTTGATCCACTCATATTTCGTTGGCCGTGGGTCAAGGTGTCAAGGTTTGATTTTTTTCAGAAACAATAGTAAAAAAACTACGAGATATGATCATGAGATCATGAGAGCCTCGTAGCTTAATGGTTTTAAAAAAGCGTACTATGAAACTCGAGGTATCGGGTTCAAATCTCGTTCCGAACAATTAAAATTAAATTTATAATTTATTCGGTCTCTAGAATGGCTCGACAGTAGCCGGGCGAGTGTCTTAATATTGTCGCACCCGTGGGAGAGCCATGCTGACGCACTAATTGGGCCGGTACGTCCGAAGTGATATCACGGGCTTACAGAATACTCAGCATGAAACGGTACTTGTACTGTGTTTCGCAGAGTGTGTGAGGAGATCGGAGGACCTTAAAAATGTCGCTAAAAGGGGCGTAAAAAGCTGGCAACACATCCAATGCGCGGACTGTGGCACGGTTATACATAGGTGGCGGTGTTCTCTTACCATGTAGGAGACCCACCTTCTCCGTTGTCCGCTATAGAATATAAAAAAAAGTCATAGTACGATTTATAAACTTTTTCATGGAATAAATTGTTTTTAGATTTTAGACAAAGACCTGACCGTTTTTTAAGGTATTTTGTGTCGCGCAGCACCACTGTGTAATCAACTTCCTGCAGAGATATTTCCAAGCCAATACGATTTGGAACCACCAAAAAAGGGGGTCCATATAAGGAGGATCGCTTACACTAGGTCAGCGTCCTTTTCATTGGCCACCATTTCCTTAAATAAAAACATTAATTCCTAAGACTACTTAAGAATTTTGTTATTTAAAGCTTTTATTTTAAAATATCGAGATAAAAATGAAAAATTCTTCGTTTTTCTATCTTTTCTGATTTTTTATAACTGTAGAACTTAAATCCTAAATAGATAATGCCAATCTTAAAGATAAATTAATCACAGTTGGAATGAGAACTGATTTAATTTGTGTAAATTAACGCTTAAAATCAATTAGGCTACAATAATCATAAAACTACATTAGGTACATATGATAATATATTGTAGGTAGTGTTGTCCAAGTTCAGTCTTGGAGTTCTTTGATCTCTTTATTACTAAAAATACCATTTCTACACCACTGGTATCGTGGTGGAACTCTTAATCGTAAATAAAGCGTTATTTAAAGTTTTACCTTTTGTAAACTAACGAAAAGTAAGAAAAAACAAATTTCATAACAAAAATACGAGGATATATTTAAGATCAAAGTGACCGGTACGACAAAGCGCCTATTTCATAAGTTGGGACTTTACTTCAATCGTAGTTAGGAGATTCCTGCGTCAGATTAGCTTCTAACATCGATCCACATAGTTTTAGTTAGTTATAAACGAATAGTCATCATTTCAGCTCCACTGATAGACATAGGCCTCCCCCTTGGACTTCCATGAATACCTGTCGGAGGCGACCTGCATGCAGCGTCTTCCGGCGACTTTTATAAGGTCGTCTGTCCACCTTGTGGATTAATTTAATAGTAACTTTACTTTAATAAATTACCGATGTGGCCGAAAAGTTTTAGACGGACGGAGACCACGGAGCAGCAAGTGCTGCGTAGGACGTCCACCCACAAGGTGGACAGAGGACTTTATAAAGGTCGCCGGAAGACGCTGGATGCAGGTCGCCTCCGACAGGTATGCATGGAGGTCTAAAGGGGAGGCCTATGTCCAGCAGTGGACGTCCTACGGCTGAAATGATGATGATGATGAAATTCGTATTAATCAAATTGCATTTTAGTGAAGCTCCTGGATTCGCTCAACAAAATTCGTTAAAAATTTTGTCCAATCAGATATATTGTACAATTTTATTGTAGGCGCTTTATATATGATATGAAAATACAGATATCGACAGATTGTTAATTATTAAATAAGAAGTTAATTATTAAACTCGTTTGTTCTGTTTTATTTCTATTAAATAATTAATAAAATGTTAAAATTTACGTTTATTATTTAAATTATGTTAGTCATCATCATCATCATCATCAGCCCATTTAAGTCCACTGCTGGACATAGACCTTGAGCGATCTGGATCCAGCGGTTTCCCGCGACCTTCGTTAGATCGGCTTTCCATCGTGTGGTGGGACGTCCCACTCTGCGTTTTCCGGTTCACGGTCGCCATTCGAGAACCTTTCTTCCCCATCGGTTGTCGGTTCGTCGAGCGATGTGGCCAGCCCATTGCCACTTCAACTTACTAACACGGCGGGCAATGTCGGTTACTTTGGTTCGGCTAGTTAAATATGTTAGTATGGTTTACATTTTATACACGTATCTAATGTTTATATAGAATACGCAAAAAAATCGATGGAATAATTAGAAATTCAAAATTTCCAGTTTTTTTAAGTGCCTCAGATATCCTCACTCATTCTGCGAAACAGTATTAATGGCGTTTCACACTGTTTCATGAGTATTCTGTTTTTCCTGTATTTATTATCTTTTATGTTGTGTTACGATACTGTTTATTATATTTACAATAATAACAAAACTATATTATATTATAAAATATATAACATATGTAAAACATTTTTATTAATATCTTTACTGTTTTGAAATATTACTAAAACATTCATGAATGCAATATTTAAAAAAGATAATTTTGAACTGTTTAACGTGTTTAATGATACAATCTCCTACTGTCTTAAATGTCCAAGATTAGATTTTTTATTAAATAAATCGGTTCGGCCTAAGAAATTCCTACCTAATCCTATCTTTGATTGTAAATTATAAATATACCATACAAAATTGATACAAATATAATTTATTGACATACAAAAAAGAATACTCAGTGGTAAACCGTATAAACTTATATTCGCATAAAGAATACCGCCACTTCACGTGACTTATGAGTTAAATTCAATGTCACAATTAAGTGAAACATAGAATGACACTTTTTTTTGAAATTGTAGCAAATGAGTAGAAAACTCACCAAGGCTAAGTGGTCCTCGCCCATGGACATCCCAGGCCTTGCAGAGCCGCGGGTGCATTGCCGGCTTTTAAGGTTTAGCTTAAGATATTCTGTCGTTCAATATTATGTCATTGTGTAATGTTCGTGTGGAAGCCAGCGGCGGTCTGACTACTCGCGCGTCTACCTTGGCGCAAGCGCACGCGTCTTATAAAATTGACGTACCTCGGAATAAGATTAGTAATTTTTTTTTTTTAATTTGTGGTTATTTAAATTTTATGGTGTTTGCAGTGTAAGGCAGATAATATGGAAGTTGAAGGCAAAAAGGTATACTTACATATTATATTAATACTTGCAAAGCGAAATTAAATACATTCTGCTGGCTGCTTTTTATATATATTCATATAAGAAATTGAAATTTTGAGTGCGATATATACCGTCATACTTTTATTCAATTAAACCTTTCTTTATTGGAAACAATCGCTTAAATGTTTGGTCACTTTTGCTGATGTGCATTTCTTTTGGTAAAAACGAACAAGATTTGGTTTTAGAAAATCTTATAAAGAGAAATTTTATGTGAAGTATGTTTACATGTACAATTTAAAGATAGTGAAATAACTGTTCTGCTAGCTTCGCGTAATTATTAGAGATTCATGGGAGAAGCATGCTCATGTATATGCTGACGCACTAATTGGTAAAGAATGAATGAAAATTGATACGAGCGCACAGAATACTCAGTACTGTTTCACTGAGTGAGTAAGCGGCGACACCAAAGCGTAGACTGTGGCGCGGTTTACCATGGGCAGCGATGTTATCCTACCATATATAGGAGACTCACCTCCTTCCTTGTCCACTGTAGCAAAAAAATTAAGAAAAAAAATACTGGGTGGTGCATTCTATGTGCTATATTATATGAACAAATTAAAAAAAAACACTCGAAGCGGTATCAACGAATAAATTTATGGGCAGCAAAATGAGTTGATGTTCGACTTATATGCGGTACCAATGAATAAATCTATACTGTATCATTTTGATTAAGTATCAGATGAAATAAAATAAAATTATTAAGTTTATTTATTTATTATTATTTTGTTAAGTTTGTCGATTTACGAATTTTAATTAGGGTAGTTTATTCACTACCACTATAACTCTTAAATTTCATTATGTTTAATTAACATCACAATTTTAATAATGTATTTAATTCTTCACTTGTTTTGAATAGACTTAATTAACTCAATGTAAGAATATCAATCAGTAATTGTATATTAATAATTTAAATATAAAAATTAATAATAATTAATATATAATATATAAAAAACTATTCTTCCATCGAATAAAATTTTATATGTATTGATAGGAGCTGGGCCTGTTG
>DWCF01006498.1:0-12313 GCA_018230265.1 Delias oraia
AAAAAAGTGAATCATCGAAACGGATTTCTTATTTCTACTGTCAAATTATTGGCGCTAAGATGACAAAGGGTTTCCGTGTCCAGTCGTGCCAATTCACGCAACTATCTCAATTATAGGCGTCCGCACTTCCGTTGCGGTCAAAAAACAGCACGGGAGGTCCACACGCGTCGGGGTTTGCAAAAACGATTGCTTTTGATTTAAGAACGAAAAAAGCTTAATATATAATATATTTAATATCCAGCTGATAGCTTTCTTGTTTTAAATAGTGTTTAATATATAATTGAGAGCCTCGTAGATTAATGGTTTTAAAAATGTACCATGAAGCGAGAGGTATCGAATCCCGGTCCGGACAATTATAATTTAATTTATAATTTAGTCGGTCTCTGGAATGAATTGACAGTAGCCGGTCGAGTGTCTTAGTACTGTCGCACCCGTGGGAGAGATATGCTGAAGCATAAACTGAGTACTCTGTGAGCTCGTAGTATCTCTTTGGACGTGCCGGCCCAATTAGTGCGTTAGCATATGCTTCAGCATTGCTCTCTCATGGGGGAACTAAATATAATTTAAAGAACGACTAAATGTTGTTGCTCTGAAAAACAAAAGATACAAAATTTAAAGATTTTACTTCGGGTAGATACCTTGATGATTTAATTTATTAATTCCAAAATAACTAAAATATGCGCTTAAATTATAAAAATCTAAATCATCAATGGCTCGTCCAAGACAAACTAAAGAACAATTATAACATTCAGTTTAAAGAAGTTTCTTATGTAAGCACTTAAATATTTAATAATTAAAGTTTAATGATTTGTAATTTTTCTAATAAACGCATAATTAGTAATAATAACTAGTGCTTGTTTGTAAAACGTATTTGTCTTTCCAAAAAGTAGCTACTTACAAGGTAAAACTTTATTTTCGTCTTCAAAAAGGTTCTAATTTCGCTTGTGCGTCACTCGGCGAGACAAATTATAAGGCAGGCAGGCGTCTCGAAAAGGACACAAAAAAGACAAAAGAGATTTTGAGTAAACTATCATATTCAAAAAACAGTCCTCTGATAGTGACACACGCAACAGATAATTTCGGACTTTGCCACTTTTTGAGGGATAAAAAAAGGGTTGTTTATTTTTAATCTGTATTCGGTCACAGATTTACATAGGTGCATGCTTAAAGTGATTTATCGCTTTGAGATTACAGTTCGAAATTTAAAAGCATTTGGCATTTTCGGAAAAAGAATTTCTGAGAGTAATTTTTATTGTTTGCGACAATGTCAGGGACAAGAGATGATAAGAGACTAAATTTTTAAATATTGTGCAAAAATTCGTCATTGTCATTATTTACATAATAAAATAATATTAAGTTTTGTTAAAGGTATAATGGAAAAAAATCTTCTTTTCTGTTACATAGAATATTGAAAAATGTTATTTTCGCTTTCTAAACCAAATTAAACCACAAATTGTTTCATAATACTACATAGAAGTTAATAACATTAAACAAAAAGAGATATCAGATAGAGACCTCTTTAAACTTAAGTTAAGCTTAAATAAATAAAGCAAAAAACTTTCTGATTTCGTTTATGGAATTATTTTAAAATTAATTGATATATATAAAATCCGTAAAAATTAAATGGAAATAATATATTAAGAACACAAAGGCAATTCTTAACCTCTAAGTCCTCAAAGTAAGTATCGAAACAATGTCTGTGTATTAAAAATAATTATTTCTCTAAGTAAAATGAAGACTAACTGTAATTAATTTAGGTTGGTATATTTATACCTATTACTTGACTCACCATTAAGTCTATCCTTAACCACTTGGTGGGCGAAAGCAGCGGCTGCCGCTTGCCTCATGGGATCCAAGGCCACTCCCCAAGCACCCAATGCTCCAAGAGCTCTATGCGCTGGTACTCTAACAACCCCCGGGTTACTGGAGAAGCCATACCCACCACCTAAACCTAGCCCAGGCCGTAGCAACAGCCCCGAGTTTGTATACATAGGATTATGGCTAAAATTCAACCCTAAACTGTCTTTCCCGTCATCCCTAGCACTCTCCGACTCTGTGTCCTGGTCACTTCTCTCATCACTCTCTCCGGAATTACGTTTGTCAATGTCAAATTGTTTCCCTAACAGCCTAGATATGCTAAATGGTAGATTGACACGCTGCTGAGTCTCGGTGATATGGGGCGAGTCGCGATATCTGTCGTGGTAGTCTGAGTCATGGTCTTCGGAGCCACTCCGGTCACACTGTCCGGAAAGTCTGCTGTCCGAATCTACGTTTATCTCCTCCTGATCGTCATCAGAATGTAACGACGACATTTTCACACTTGCACTATCGTTCACAGTAACATTTCAAATTTCGAACGCCACTGAGACGTTTGAATTTCGAACACCCGGTTCGCGCGCGACGTCGACGAGCCAATCAGCCCCACCTCTTCAAGCGATAGTTTGCCCGCAACTCAACTATGCCCGTTGAGTGGAACAGTTTCCGACAAAAGCTTAATACGATTTACAAACATAAAAACTCGTTTGGACCCAGTAACTTGAACTGAGTCGCCCCGTCCTCTTCTATTCCGTTTCTACATCACCCCTTAGCTTGTTTGTTGAGCAAAACTTAACCGTAAACTAACTGGATACGGTTAAATTTAGGTTATAAAATTGTATGACATGCGTTCTTCTTATTTCCAGGTACTGAATCTAAACACATTGTCGCTTATCTGATAGAGCGAGATGACTATATACTAAGTGATTTCATGTTAGTATAATAAAACGAGATGGCTGTATATAGAAATGGGCGTGGCTCCGAAAGCGCAGTTTAAATCCAGTTATGGACTTATGGCCTGACAAATGGTATACATATTAGGGGGGCAATGTTAGGAACTATTTTTGAATCTTTTAAGACAGTTAAATTATTTACGTTCGGCGGTCGAGTGGGTTATAGACAATGCACTTTATAATAAAATAGGGCCCAGGTTTCATGTTATTGAGATAAGTAATAATGTATTGTGAAGATAACTGTTTTATTCTATTGCTTTTGACAGTCGGAGTGGTAACGGATAGAGGCTGCAATCGACACTTAACATTAACGCTTATTGTTCAATTTCGTATTGATACTGGACAGCCATGTTGGCTTTTATTGATGAATTATTTCACTTGCTGTTAACCAAGATGGAGTTCATTTGTTTTGTCAGCGGTTATTTATAGCTACACAGGTGTTGAAATATTTAGTTATTGGTTTATTATATTAACCCAGGCACACTCACATTTATACTATGTAATGGCGTTTCAAATCTAGAATCTAATTGTATAATTACCATGGGTAACTGTCAAATTTAGGATTTGACGTACCAGACCCATGAAATTCCGTTTTTTATTCCTTCAATATCCTCACCCACTCTGCGAAACACATTAGAGGTACCGTTTCAAGTACAACTACTATTTCAAGCTTAATATTCTGTGAGCTCGTGGTATCATTTCGGATAAGCCGCCCCAATTGTTGCGTCCGCTTATGCTTCAGCATTGTTCTCCCACGGGTGTGACAGTATTAAGACATTCATCCGGCCACTTTCAAGCCCTTTCAGAGACCGAATATAAAACCTAAAACTTAGAAACATATTTTTAATTGAACGTTACATTATTACCTACCTGAAGTTACAAATTTGTTCTTGAGTTTGTATTTATTTTATAAAAATTGGGAAGCTAAGGACTAGTGGTTTATTGCCCATGGACAGCCTTAACTTCAGCTTGCCGGCTTTTAAATGATAGGTAGGCTCTTATTTTGAAACCAAATGGTATTGGTTGGGAAATACCTCTTAATCTGGTTTTTATAGCACTGGTTTTTTAAAGGTGTGTGTAAGATAGGACACAGCTGAGCTCTGCTATTGCTAAGCCACAAAAGCAGCCTTCCACCACATGCATGCTTCAAGCTTTTCGCAAGCTTGAAGCTTGTGGGATTTCGCTAAAAATTGCAAACAAACACCTACCTACACATTTTGTTTCTTACAATCAAAGGTACGGGCTTGAATTTTCAATGAAATTTTGTCAAAAGCATTATAATATACTGGGAAATACAATTACACTCTGACAAGCACTTGCGAAACCTCATCGTATGGAAAATTATAGCTCTAATTAAGAAATTTCATCCTGATAGGTAGATAGTCTTGTATATTAAATCAAATAAACATTATTTTTTACAAAAGTATTCATATCTTATATTATAAGCAAAAATAACGTGTTGAATCAAATTAAATGTGCAATAACATTATTTCAATATCCTAAAAAGGTCTCTCACCATCGGCCTCATCTCAAAGCTCGGAGTTTCGCTACGTGATCGAATCAGAAATGAAGAGATCCGTAGACGAACTAAAGTTACCGACATAGCCCGCCGAATTAACAAGCTGAAGAGGCATTGAGGAGGCCACATCGCACGTAGAGCGGATGGCCGATGGGGTCGAAAAGTGTCAGAGTGGAGACCACGGACCGGCAAACGCAGCGTGGGACGTCCACCCACCAGGTGGTCAGACGACCTTATAAAGGTCGCCGGAAGACGCTGGATGCAGGTCGCCTCTGACAGGTATTCATGGAAGTCCAAGGAGGAGGCCTATGTCCAGCAGTGGACCTCTTACGGCTGAAATGATGATGATGATCCTAAAAAGGTTGTTCTAATAAGAACTCCAGTTTAGTAAAAGTTCATGCGATATTCGGTAAAGAATTGACGTACATACCAAATATGCCAATACAACCTCAAAGAGAAATATGTTGTTTCTAATTTTATATAGTACTAGCGAAAACTTATTTAAGCTTTAAAATGTTTTTAACACAAATAAAGATACTTATACGATAGCAGATACTTTTCCTGAGGGAGAGCCTTGCTGAATAAACTGACTTGCTAATTGAGCCAGCTCGTCCGAACTGATACCACGGGCTCACAAAATACTCAGCGTGAAAAGGTAATTGTTCTGTGTTTCGCAGAGTGGGTGACGATATCGGAGGCCCTTTAAAGGGCCGTTTAAGTGGTGTGAAAAGCCGGCAAAACAACCAATGCGTGGACAATGGCGTGGTTGTTCATGGGTGGCAGTGTTCTCTTACCATATAGGAGATCCACCTTCTCCGCTGTCCGCTATAGAATAAAAAAAATAATAATAACACAAATAAAGATTCCTATATAAAGAACTTGAATATATATAAGTAGTCTTATAGTATTCGTCAGCATCAAATTAATAATAAATTAAGTTTTTTTATAAAAAAAGAGAACACAGGAGGCTCACTTAAAATAAGCTTTTCTGATGAATATTATAAAAATACATACATAATCTGTCTACTATATTTATATAATGGATTTTTTTATTTAAAGGTTTATCATGTTCAATAAATAAATGAATGTAAAGGTAAATCAATCAAAAAATTGTATTCGACACTGAAATATAGTAGCAATTTTTACTGTTTACAACGACATCTATCAACGACTAGTTCTGTACTATTAAATATTATTAAACTATTATTTAGCGCCATCTACCGCCAAGTAGACTAACCAAAACAATGAAGGGATGCCGCCAAATCTACAGATTTAAGCATATATCGACCGCACAAATAATTACTGTTATATACGCTCCAAAGCGGTACAAGTCATTTCTTACATTTAATCGCTGTTATTCAAGCATGAAACTAGCAGTTTTAACTATGATGTTTCTTTATGTATTTTATTTAATAATTAATTTCGGTATGTAAATTTGGTTAAAATATTATTTCTAACCGACCTTAAAAAATCTAAAATGATATAAATTATTACGTATTATGTGCCATTCTTATTTGGTCATACTAGGACCAACTTTGAGTGAAATATGTATCTAACGAAAGAGTCAGAAACATATTAAATCAATAGATTATTTTATTCGTAGGAGGTAATTTATCTAAGAATAAACTCATTGGGTGAGCGCAGATTATATTATATTAAAAGATCACATTAATAAACATTCATTTAATCATTGCGTTTCTTAACTGTCATATCTTAAAAATGTTGCAGGTGAAACTGTATATTTTAGAATGATGGTATTAAATCATCGTGAAAGTTCTATATCGAATTGTAAAACCAAGTTTCAGGTACATCTCAGAATACACCGCACTCGGATGCGTGGAAACATATTTCTCCAACAAGGCGAATATTGAGTGGTACCGAAGCAGGAGATACGAGACCCTATATGGTAACACCTGCTCCAATTACCAAATCTCGAAATTGAATTCCACCCATTACAAAGAATTATATCTTTAAAATTATCGAGAATATTATAAAGTAGTAAGATACAGATAAAAATTTTTGTAACACATATAGGTACTTTTTGATCAAAGATAGCATTATATTTATTTAAGTAAGACTTATTTTAATAATACACATTACAATTGTAGGAGGTACAACTGTGTCAATCTTCCATCATTACCTAAGTATAATAATTAGAGAGCGTATCTCTCATTTAAAATCCGGCAACGCACCTGCGTGTCTATTAGAACTACGGTCGTCCATGGGCGCTAGACCGTTAATCCCAGATGAGACTCCAGCCCCATTGCCTCCTTATAATAAAAAATACTGAATCTCTTATTGATTTTGTACCTAGGTCTACCTACGACCAGCGACAACCGAATCAAACGTAGACCCTACCTGGCTATGCGGAGGTGTTATCATAGACCCACAGCATATCCTCACCTCAGCTGCTTGTATTGAAAATGTTGGACATTTTTACGTTGTCTCTGGTACTCACAGGTAATATTGTCTATGTTAACAAATCTTTACACTGCGATAACTGTTTACCGACTCAGTAAACCGCGGTTAGTCTACGTAAGTAAATAACAAAATAAGCTTATATTTTATGTTTGTCATTTTTATGTGATGTCGTTTATGTTCGAGTAAACTTAATAAGGAGTATGAGAAATAATACTAATTTTAATTGCAGATGGATACCACAAGATATTAATGATGACTGTATAAAAAATGGCGCCAAAAAAGCTGTATGGAAATGCGTTTCTCAGAGTACGTATATTGGGCTAATGAATTACGATTTTAGGTGATTTGTACCTACAGAGAAATATAAGATTTTGAATGGTGTGCATACGTATGTAGTTTGTTTTGAATACAGGACTAATATATTTTCTTTTATGATTTAAAAGCTAAGCTATGTCTTAAAATAATTGGTTGACTTAATATTTATTATATTAGACATTTGTCTAAAACTAAGGTCAGGGTGTGAGAATAAGATGCCCACCTGCTCTATTATTCTCTTTACCATAAAAAAATATTTCATTAATTTGCATATTTTGACATAACAAGAATAACAACCAACTGGTAATCATAGCATGTAAGACAATAGACTATCTATATTGACATAATAAAAGGAATAGACAAACAGAATGATAAATATATTTTGAATTTTCTTAACTATAAAATTTTTATAGGTTATGTCTTCGATGGGGATGAATTTGACAACATACGTTGGATGATAAACGACATGGCAGTAGTAAGAGTTGAGGATAAATTCAACTTTGAGAGAAGAGTCCGCGGGTGCGACTTTATACCTAAGACGATAGCGTATAACAATCAGAACGAGGAACTGGAAAACCCTGGAACCGTCGCTTCCATCGCTGGTTGGGGATCTGTTGATCACTTTGGTGATGTATGTGCATTGTAATGAAAGCTTTTAGAAGAAAAATCAACTAATTTACAATGATAACTTATACATATATTTATTATTATTTTATTCTACAGCGAACAACGGAGCATGTGGGTCTCCGATATGGTACGAGAATACTGCCGCCCATGGACAACCGCGGCATAGTCCGCGCATGGTTTTGTTGCCGACATTTTACGCCGCTTAGCGGTATTTTTAAGGGTTTCCAATATCCTCACTCACTCATTGAAACACAGCATAGTTATCGTTTCAAGTACAACTACTGTAATATTTTACGCTGAGTAGAATTGTAAAGATAATTTCTCTTTAAAACAAAAATGACGCATATAATATCAGTATTAGTCATCAGGAGCCTATCAAGTCCACTGCTGGACAAAGGCCTCCAAAGACCACCTATTGCGATCTTGAGCGATCTCGAGCCAGCGGTTGCGACCTTCATGAGATCGTCTTTCGATCGCGTGGCGGGACGCCCCTCTGCGTTTTCCTGTACGCGGTCGCCATTTGAGAAACTTAGTATATTTCAGTATTAGTAGTAGTATTAGGTATCCGTATATTTATATTTCTTTTTAAAAGATCTTCCAGAGTTACAGACTTTAAGTAATCAGACAGAGCCAAACGGTTTTTGAAAATATTGCTAAAAGTATTGAATGAAAAGTTTTTGCAGGTGTACGGTAGAATATCAGATAACTCACCAGAACTTCTGGAAACGGACGTTGTCCTCATCTCGAAGAAAAGCTGCAAAAGCCGTTGGCCTTATAGGTATCATCACATCATCGATGGTAACATGATCTGTGCCAAAGACAGCACAGACGATAACATGAATGATATTTGTCAGGTAACTAATGAAATAAATCTAGCAATTGTAAAGACTTTTTTGATTGGTTTTTAAAGGTTTAGCGGACAACGGAGCAGGTGTTCTCTAAATATGGCACGAGAACACCACCGCCCATCAACAACCGCGACATAATCCGCGCATTGGTTGTGTTGCCGGCGCTTTAGGCCGCTTAAGCGGCACTTTTAAGGGCCTCCGATATCCTCATTCACTGTGCAAAACACTGTACAAGTACCATTTCACGCTGAGTATTCTGTGAGCCCGTAGTATCACTTCGGACGAGCCGGCCCAATAAGTGCGTCAGCATGGCTCTGCCATGGGTGATTATGAATTCGGAAGATTATTAAGAGAAATTCTTTTTAGGAACAAGGAATAAGTTGTAAGGAACTGGTGTATTCTGATGAAGTAGAGGAAACGCGACGTTTCATTATTGAACCAGAATCCCTTCGAGTGCATACAGCGAGACACAATGAGACGCGACGGTCAAAGGTCATTTCTGGAGGGTTTTGTGAGGTCTGCTTTTCTATTTGTGACTGATCTTTTGATCTCTATAAACGTATATAAGTCACAAAGTGTTAAACTTTGGTTACAGAATGTTTAGGATCATGCCGAGATCTGAGAAGAGTCGAGAAACTCATTTTTTTTGTGTTTATAAATTAGGAATCTGTATGGATAAAAATCCGTATTAATGTCCTCTGCGGTACGACAGTATTAAGACACTCGCTCAGCCATTGTCAGGCACTTCCCGAATAAATTATAATTGTCCGGACCGGGATTCGAACCCGATATCTCTCGCTTCATGGTACTTTTAAAGCCATAAAACTACGAGGCTCTCAATATACAATACCTTTTTCTTAGTATAAGACTTAAATTTATTACGTACACAATTTTGTTGAACTTCTTCTTTTATGTAGCCTAATATTGATTACATATATTTTTCTTTCCAACAATATATTGCATATATTGAACCGCCGGCGCAAGAGTAAATATTTATGTTTCCCAAAATCTAATCTCTTACCATTGAGTAATCTGCCTTCATCGTTGTCTGCTACATGAAAAAACTAATTACTAATGAATAACTATCATATATCTATTATTTTGTTTATAGAATGACCATGGCGGCCCATTGGTGGTGGGTTACGGTACTGGAGCGGTTGTGGTCGGAGTGATATCAGCCTGTCAAACCGCCAACATCACGCAGAAGTGCTACGGCCCATATTTGTATACCAGTGTGTGGAATAACCGACACCTTATCGGCTGTGCGATTCATAAAAACACCGCGTATGTATTCTTCATGGAAAAAGAAAATGTAAGGCTGTATGAACCGAAACTAAACCTTTAAGATGACTAAGAGATGCTTTCTAGAAAAATAAGACAGAGTTTTCACAAACAGTTTGACAGTAAAATTTCTCAAAAAAGAGTTATTTGCAAAGTTATAACAGTTTTTTTTAGTACCGCGGACAACGGATCAGGTGAGTCTCCTATTTGGTGAGAGAACACAGCCCTGCTTGTACAACCACGCACTGGCTGGGTTGCCGGTTCTTTACGCTGCTTATTGTTTTTAATTTGACATAACATGAGTTTTATCAACTTTTTTTATAAATTCATGACGTCCCTAGATAGAATGATTGTTAAACAAACACTTAAATTACTTCTATAACTATATTATTCGTTAGAGATCAAAAATGCCGAATGCTTCTCAGGGCATCTTGCAAGTTACTATTGAGGTCTTCGAAGACACGGATAAATGAAACTGAATTTAATTGGAACAAACATCCAGATGGGTAAATATATTAAAATCCAATTAAAAGTCATTACTAATCCCTAAAATTATTATTGCGTGTACTTGATACGAATTTATAAAAAGACACGGAAATTTATAAAGGTAAATTAAAAGGATATACATAAAGATGTTGATATATTTTCTAGTAATATTTATATATAACTTTTTCGGATAAACTAAATTAAAATATTACACAGTGAAAGTTGTACAGTATATGCATATATAAATTGGTGGGCACCGTTTACATAGAGCTAAGTTATTATTAAAAACTGAAGCAAAAAGGTTTTATTATATTAATGGTTGTACTTGAACGTCGGCACTAGAGACCGAATTTGTAATGATTAAATGATCTGCGGTTAGAGAATACTTTGATAACGTACAGTATATACAGCAGAATGGAAATATGGAATCCAGTTGATACATATACATATATCGTTACGTACCAAATAAGAAAATTATTATATTATAATAAAATAAAATTTATTTAAATTGTAGCTGCACATATTATTAACACTAATTAATTATTATTAATTAATTACATTACAGCCGAGCAATAAGCGAAATAAACTCGAAGGCAGGCAAACCGCGGGGAAATCCTCGATCTAAAAAACTTAGATATGTGAAATCCAAGTCTCAGAAAAATCTACATAATTAAATAATGTTTTAATATTGTTGTATTGTTTTTTTTATTCTATAGCAAACAACGGAGCAGATGGGTCTCCTATATGGTAAGAAAACACCGCCGCCCATCAAAAACCGCGCCACAGTCCATGCATTGGTTGTGATGCCGGCTTTTTACGCCGTTTCAGCGGTGTTTACATACGGTGGTAAATTCAAATGATCATTTCTGTTATATTAGTTTTTATTAATAATCACAATAATGGTGAATATATAATTTAAATGAAAATGCATTGGAGGAATATTAAATTTAAAGGAATATTCTATTTGTGTATGTATGTTAAGGGCTATGAATGCGAAAATCTAAAGATTCGTGTAGATAATTGACAAACTTTACGTCACTTGACAAATATTGAATTAACATTATCCAACGTAAAATGTTAGTATTCTGTAGTAAGTATTCTACAATTTTTTTGCTTCAATTTTGTGAATAAATATTTTATATAATTATTTGATTAACTTTATCAATAAGCATGAAATTGTGTTTGATAACATGACGCAACTAAGTTTACAAGTATGATTTAATAGAAATGTTTTTTATCTTTTACTTGTTTGCAACTAATATTTTAGGTTTGTATTACAATTTTTATAAAACTTAAGGCAACCGGGCAGTGGGCTCACCTATGCAAATGATTCGCCGCACATAGACACTCTTAGCCCTTATTACATTTTATTAATGATTAATTTTATATTATTAATATTAAATTTTTAATTAATAATATATTTAATAATTTTATACTTACTTTAATACAGAGAAAAAGATCTAGAAAGTATTTTTTTTTCAGTTTCTCATTCTATAGAAATAGTAACAAAAATTCCAGAAAATGTACAAAATATCTTAAATAAGTCGAACATAAGCGAAGTAAAACAGCTCATAAATGGTACCAGAAGGATTATCAACGGGAATGAGGCTAGAAATAACAGACCGTACATGGTGAGTCATTCAGATCAGAACCGACTTATTTCTGCCAGTGTATGAAAAATAACCTAGAAAATAATAGATAATACAGTCTTAAGACACTCGTCCAACATTTCTCCGGCAACGCACAACGGTGGACCTATTCTATATGAGCCTGGTGCTCATTTGCCACCGTTACCATAACTAATTCGGCCGGCTCGTCCGAAGTGATACCATGGGCTCAAAGAATACTCAGCGTGAATCGGTAGTTGTACTTGAAAAGCTACTCTATTTTTTTCACTGAGTGAGCGAAGATATCGGAGGCCCTTAAAAATACCATTTAAGCAGCGTAAAAATCCGGCAACATAACCAATGGTGATAGGCCATAAAAAACTAAAATAACCTTTTAAGATGTTATGTATTTAATTAGAAAAACTTATTTCACATTTTTAT
>DWCF01006499.1:0-12310 GCA_018230265.1 Delias oraia
ACCCTTATCTTTTTATTTATATTTTTTTTAAATATATTTTTATTTTTTTTAATATACACCTTATCTTTTTAGCAACCTGTAGAAGAATGGCCTATTTGTGATTGTCTTATATCGTTTCACTCGAAGGGGTTTCCATTGGATAAAGCGATTCAATATGAAAAGTTACGGAAACCTTACGTAATAAATAATTTACACATGCAATATGATATTCAAGTAAGTTGAAAAACTCAACCTCATAACACAAGTAATATGATTTCTATAAAAAATTTCTTATCTATAGGATCGTAGGATAGTTTATGCTATTTTAGAAAACGAAGGTATTGAAATACCACGATACGCCGTACTTGATAGGGATTCTCCGGATCCAAAGCGTAAGTAACTAATTAAATATTTTAAACAATTATATAATATATATATATATGGTTACACATTAAAGCAAGAAAACGAGTCATTTACAATTGTATTTCAATTTTTTTCTAATCTCTAATTTTTATTTGTGTCTTTTAAGAAAGCTCTATTTTTTTTTATTAATTAAAATCTATACGGTTTATAACATACAAGATTCCATATTTGAAATACCTATAATAATGATTATTTTGTATTAGACCACGAATTGGTGGAATCGGAGGATCACGTGGAAGTGAATGGTGTTGTGTTCAATAAGCCATTCGTGGAAAAGCCAGTGTCAGCGGAGGACCACAACATTTATATTTACTATCCGACTTCGGCTGGCGGCGGTAGCCAACGGTTATTTAGAAAGGTAGGTTTTTAAAAATTTTATTATTGCATCTGGTAATAAATACTTATTACAAAATTTAGCTTGTAGGTAACATTAGCATTTATTAAACGTTTTAAAATTTTATGTGTATGAGGTGTACTTATTTTCAGATTGGAAGTCGTAGTAGTATTTATTCGCCAGAATCTCGCGTAAGGAAGACTGGCTCTTTTATTTATGAAGATTTTATGCCTACTGATGGTGAGACAAATTACGTTTGTCTTTTTTAAAATTAGATTTCATAACATCTAAAAATAGACTTTAATAAAGAAAATAAACACCAAAATGAATTTATAAAAAATGAAAACTTAGTGATAATGCGTTTTTCAACTGATATTAGTCATAAAATTATAATTACTACAGTACTACTACACTATAATTATTACTACTACTTAAGTTTAATTATACGTATAACATAATTTATAGTCTATAAATATTAACTCTTCTTTCATTGTTTGCAAAGAAATAAGAAGAATATTTTTGTTTATAAAGACTACAAGGAAATTATTAGGTACCTATTATTCACTGACTGTTTTGCCAGTGCCGTTCCAAATTCATCACGGGATCCCGATATCTTTCGAAATTCCAGGAATGTATTCTCTAATTGCAACTGGTCTTGTAAACGGGTCAGTACACGAAGTACAGTGAACTGGCACATTGTTTTTTTTTCGAAATTATTATAAGTATTATTCTAAATTTTGATAAAGAATGCTGTATGACTTTGTAGGTACAGACGTAAAGGTATATACAGTAGGTCCCGATTATGCACACGCTGAAGCGCGCAAGAGCCCCGCACTTGACGGGAAAGTCGAACGTGATTCTGAGGGCAAGGAAATACGATATCCTGTTATACTATCCAATCAAGAGAAATTAATATCTAGAAAAGTCTGTTTGGCTTTTAAACAAACCGTTTGCGGATTCGATTTGTTGAGGTGACGTATGTCCTATTAATGTAAAACTCATTATCTTGACCTTGTTTCAATGTATGTAAATAGCTTCTTCAAAGTTCACAGTAGTCGTTTCACTATTTTGAAAATAATTTTTCCATAACGAATGTCGTTACTTATTAAGAATGTTGGTTCGGTGTACTGTTTTCCTTCCATGATGTTTAAACCTTCTGTTTACTTAGAATCTACGTTTGTTTATAAAATAGATAGTGGAGGTGTCAAAGCTGCAGTTATGTGACACGCAAATATAATTATGTACTGCCACATATTTTCTATAAATGTTTTTATTAAATAGTTATTTTTTGTACCACTAATACTCTAGTTTTAAGAATTGATTAAATTTGCATAATTGAATCAATTTCTCTTTGTTACTTCCAACTGCTACGTACGTCATATTATCGGCTTGATAAATATTGTTACTTTTTTACTATTTATCTAATGGATGAAATTCTATTTATCTTACAGAGCTAACGGCAAATCGTTTGTATGTGACGTGAACGGCTTTTCTTTTGTTAAAAACTCGAATAAATACTACGATGATTGTGCCAAAATTCTTGGTAACATGATACTGAGGGAGTTAGCGCCAACGCTGCATATACCGTGGTCGGTGCCCTTTCAACTCGACGACCCTCCAATAGTGCCGACCACTTTTGGAAAAATGATGGAGCTACGCTGTGTAGTGGCTGTTATTAGACACGGCGACAGGACGCCCAAACAGAAGATGAAGGTGGAAGTTAGACATCCGAGGTGAGTGCAGTCATAACTTCATACACCTACTGAACGTAAGTACCTTATACAATTAGTAACGAACTAATACGAAAATAATTATAGATTTTTCGAAATATTCGAAAAGTATGACGGTTTCAAGCGCGGCCACGTCAAACTAAAGAAGCCAAAGCAGTTGCAAGAGATCTTAGACATTTCCCGAGCGTTACTCGCTGATATCCATACGCATCACGCCGATCCTGAAATTGAAGAAAAACAGGGTAAATTAGAACAACTCAAAAGCGTCCTTGAAATGTGAGTATACAAACATCACTTGATATTATTCAGTGAATATAATTTGCCTGAAACCTAGGTCAACTGTATAAGATTATACCTAATCTTATAAATACGAAATTTATAGTACGTGTTTCTACGTAGGCAACATTATATCTTATCGCTATATAAATGATTATAACACATCGTAATGTGGTTGTAATATTTTTATAAATCAATGTAATTTAGATATGGTTAAATCTAATAAAACACCTTAATTTTTAAAAACTTCCGTTAATTCATTTTTACTTTAGTTTATTCGTCGCCACTATTACCATAAAAATTTTAGGATTCAAAAATTTACCTAATTTTATGGGCTAACAGTGACGAAAACTTAGATATACCTAATATGAGGTATTTAGTTAGATATTTAGGAATATCAATCATTAATTGCTAATTGACTAGTTGAAAGTGACACACCCAGCGCAGAAGGATTACTCTTGAAGATCCAATATTGCGTTGTAATTGAATTTATATTAATTGAAGTGCCAAAGTACCTTAAGCGGCCAAAAAAGCCGGTAACACTACCAATGCGTGAACAGTTGCTCGGTTGTTAATGGGCGGCGGTGTTCTCTTACCTTATAGGAATTTATAACTCAATAATGAAATGATGTAATATAGCGACACAAATATGATGTAATAACGGCATCAAAATTATCATTCGTATTGCGGGAATAAAAATCCATCCAAGCAGATTTGTATAAACTAATATTGGTTTTTGGGATTGTATTATGATAAATGTTGATAGTTGACATAAACGTTGGGTTTATTTATTTAAGTAAAATAATTCTTCTTTTGCTAAAATGATATATACTAGTATTTTAAGTTAGGTTAGCATTTGGCTTTAAAATTGTTAATTATTATACTTGTAGGTACGTGTGTATTTGCAAAGAATCAGTTCTGTAATCTATTTTCTAAACATCAATAAAATCGCTGACAGGTTATTTGCTGCCGAAGTATTTCAAATATTGAAAAAATCTAAGTGGTACATGTTATGTTTGTCACAAGTGTTTGAAAGCCCCGTAGCTAAGTGGTTTCATAAGTCTACCATGAAGCGAGAGGTAGGTATTCGAATCTCGATCCGGACAGTTTATTATTATTAAACAGGTTATAATTGAATTTATAATTTATTCGGTCGCTGAAAGAGTTTGACAGTGGCAGGGCGAATGTCTTAATACTGTTAAAGTTAAACAACAATTCGACTTAGATGTATGGTACACATTTATTAATAAAAATTTCAATACGCTAGAAAATACGATACGATCACCACGACACAATCACGACACCAAGACGCCGCGATATTTTACTAACTACGATTTACTGAGTTTACTTTTGAAAATCGAGTTACGGCCAGTGGCTATCAAACTCTTATTACGCCTCGTAGGGAAATAACGTTTTGTTAGAGTTACTCTGAGTTTTGAAGTAAGTTAGTCTAATTAATAAGAGATTCAGCAAAAGGGAATAGTATTTTTTTTGAATTAATGAGGATTTTTCCTAAACAAGGTTCGAGTTAACGAGATTCCACTATATTTTTATGACTGTTCACAGGTACGGTCACTTCTCAGGCATAAACCGCAAGGTCCAGATGAAGTACCAGCCGCGAGGACGACCGCGAGGCTCTTCTTCCGACGACGGTAACGCTCCCGCATCCGCCACACCCGCTGACGGTCCGCATGCAATGCTATACATAAATTTGCCTCTTAAAACAGAAAAAAAGTCTTAAAAAAGTCTTCCTTTAGAGTACTAAAGGATGTCGTTTAAGAATATATACAATTAGTTCACTCCTTTTAATAGTATCTTGATTCTCGAAGTGTCACAATTTATCACAAAAAGCACTGCTTTTTCCGTTGACGAGTTTAAGCACGTTTAGCTGCCGGAAGGCGTTCCTTAAAAGCGCAGAGTTGTAGTTTATAGACACACATTAATTATTATCTGCAATGGTTTTAGCAATTTTATTAATTCATAATTATGCATAACAGGAACGGTTATCTAACCATCTAGTTACTGGTTGTTCTACAACTGTAGAAGTAAATTATTGTTTAAAGACAATTTTTTTTTGCTTGTTGATTGATGGATATCTCTTTCCTTTAATTCTTTAAGTTAACGCCGACCGCAATAAAAACGCTTTTGTATGCGGATATAATGTTTCATTTACGTTTAAGTGAAGCCAGTAGATCAATTATGAGGAATCAAATCCATTTGTAAGAAATCCCTCTATTGAAATATAGTTAGATAGGATATTTGTTAGATTTGATATCCTATTTTTTTATATTTTATGATGATGGATGGTATATAAAAGTCGAAGTAATGTTTAGTAGGCTGTGCGGGTGAGCCATCGCTAGTCCTGATATTGAAATGGGGAGGAGAGCTGACGCCCGCGGGCCGAATTCAGGCGGAAGAACTAGGACGGATGTTTCGATGCATGTATCCCGGTGGACAGGGGAGGCATATACCAGGTAATAATTTAATGACAATAAATATATAATCTTTAAAATATATACATCGATAAGCTCATAAAATATCATATAGTGTAATTTAGACACTCAAATATTCATCAATAATTATCATCATCATAGTCAATTTCAATTGTATCTACATTGTAACTATAATATATAACTCATAATTATATATTATACTCTGTCAATATCATAATTGTAACATTTGTACTGTGTTACCCACTATGTTTTATTAAGACTATAAATTGTTGTTCCAGGCGAGGCTGGTACTCAAGGTCTAGGTTTGCTGCGTCTGCATTCAACGTTTCGCCATGATCTCAAGATATATGCGTCAGATGAAGGTCGTGTACAAATGACAGCAGCTGCCTTCGCCAAGGGTCTGTTGGCACTAGAAGGCGAATTGACTCCCATTCTCGTCCAAATGGTGAAGTCAGCCAATACAAATGGCTTGTTGGACAATGACTGTGATTCTTCTAAAGTGCAGAACATGTAAGCATCTACTGTTTGAATTGATTTTTCCCTCAAATACCGGAACGATTCTAAAAAATGGATAAAGAAAAACATTAACTTTTGTAGCCTTTTCATTGGCCTTCTCTTTTTTATACGGTTACTCTATGCTAGCTGTAAGTTAACCGTAAATTTTTTATTCTATTTTATATTTATATATTAAAATAAAATAATACACAAAAGAAGGCATGTATAATATTATGGTGTTGTGGAGGTCAATGACCTGAATCGTTTTTTTCTTAATCCATTTCAATTATCTAAACGCGGTACCATCGTTATTTATATTCATTCATGTAAGTTGTATTCACGAAAAATCATCACACAAATTTATTTATTAAATTTAATTAATCTTGTGCATATTACTTAACCATAAAAACCTCAGGGCAAAAGCACGTCTTCATGAAGCCATGCAAGCAGACAGAGAGTTCACGCCAGAAGACCGAGCTCGTATCAACCCATGCTGCTCCCTCAGCATTAACGCTGCAATGGACTTTGTGAAGAATCCCGTCAGATGCTGTGCACATGTGCACATATTGATACAACAACTAGTGAGAATCGTACTTACCAAAAAGGATGATCCTAAGACGAAAGGTAATTTTTTTTATAATGTTATACTTTTGCCAATTTTTGGTTTACTTTTGTTTATTTATTTTCATCTTAAATCTACTAGAATGAGTTTTATAATTTCACTACTTGTTTAAATTTTTTGTAAACTTAACAATACAATATATTTATTTCATTGTTTGCCAGAATGCAAACTTTAAATACAGATATTTTTATGGTGCGTGGTGTTTTAATTTTTAACTAAAAGTTTAGAAGTTGCTGAAGCTCTTTATTGTATTCTATTTAATAATAAGAGAGCTATGATAAATACTTAATCATAAGTTAATTTTGTAGGACTTCCTAATAAAACTGAATATAAAAGAAAATCAGCTTCAAAACAAAATACCATTATTTCCAGATACAATTCTCTACCATGGCGAAACTTGGGAGCTAATGGGCCGACGCTGGGGTAAAATAGAGAAGGACTTTTGTACGAAACATAAAACATTTGATATATCAAAAATTCCCGACATTTATGACTGTATCAAATACGATCTGCAACATAACCAACATACGCTGCAATTTGACCAAGCGGAAGAACTCTATATGTATGCGAAATACTTGGCCGACATTGTTATCCCACAGGTTAGGTTAGCTGCAAATCATCACAACAGCGGGAATTTTTTTAAATGCTAAACGGAAATTCTTAAAACATAGCCTAGAAATTTGTATACGTCACTGATACACACCTACCTTAGATTTATATAATTATATTTGTGTTAGATGATATAAGTTAATGTTACCTCTTTTCGAAATGTTATTAAATTAAATTATGAATTAAATCTATGTCTATGAAAGAATCATTAATACGATTAATTGTTACAGGAATATGGTTTGACGATGCAAGAGAAACTAACTATAAGTCAAGGTATATGTACGCCGCTGCTCAAAAAGATTCGGGCAGACTTGCAAAGAAATATTGAAGAATCAGGTGAAGAGAATGTGAATAGACTTAATCCAAGGTACAAAAAACAAAATCTTCATTTGTAACTGTTATCAAATAATCTCGATCTGCCTTATAGTTACTGTTTATAGTTTTACTAGGACTCTCCCGATGAAAATAAGGCGCCCGACGCACCGCTTTATGTATTACACTATCCGGATGATCGAATCACCGAATCAAACAAAGAGCTGTTAGCCTACATAGATGATAAAAAGAAATCAGTTGGTAGTGTTCTGTGTAGGGGCCGCGTTAAAAACGCGCAATATGTCGCAAAACCCATCCCGGTGAGCTTCCGACCGGCCGCTTTGGCGGCCAACGTTCCTGCGACGGCCTAAGCCGAGGTTCGTGTCTCGCACAAGATGCCCTTGTGCTAGTGGCGGCTCAAATCAAATTCTCGCCGTTAAAGTCCGCGAGAAGTTGTGAAGGCCTTATGACAACAGTATTTGTCATTTCTAAAAAAAAGCTAGGACTCAATTTATATTATTTACTAGAAAATAATATGAGATAATACTTAACAACAAGAACAAGAACAGTGAGAGAGAATACAGAATCGCATTTTCTCTACATAATAAGAGATATATATTTAGATTATATTATATTTTTATAGTCAGGTTAGTTATTGGATGCGAATCCCGGTCCGGAAAATTATAATTTATTCGGTCTCTGGAAGAACTTGAGAGTGGCCGGGCAAGTGTATTAATACTGTCGCGCCCGTAGAAGAGCCATGCTTAAGTATATGCTGACGCACTAATTGGGCCGGTTCGGCCGCAGTAATACCACGGTCTCACACAATACTCAGCTTGAAACGGTAGTTGTACTTGAAGCAGTGCTTTTCCTGTGTTTCACTGAGTGAGTGAGAATGTCGGAAGCCCTTAAAAATGCCGCCTGAGCGGCGTAAAGGACGGCAACACTACCCATGTGTGGACTGTGTCGCGGTTGTCCATGGGTGGTGATGTTCTCTTACCTGCTCCGTTGTCCGCTATATCATAAAAAAAAAATTGTTTTAGGTACAGTCATGGCGTATCAAGTCCGGGACGTCACGTGCGCACGCGACTATATTTCACTAGTGAGAGCCACGTGCATTCCTTATTAACTGTTCTTAGGTTCGGTGGGTTACTTGATGTGAGTATGTGTCTTATATAATTTTAAATGTTGCCGTAGCCCCTTTTCATAAATGAGTGTCTTTAAAATTACTTTTAACCCTTTAATTTAAAACCGCGCGTCGTAGTAATTTATTGATTGTTCAATATTATTACAATTTGTTGTATTGTAATAGATTGTGAAGGACGAGCAATGGCGTCGCGCTATGGAATACGTCTCAATGGTGTCCGAATTGAATTACATGTCTCAGATTGTTGTAATGCTATATGAAGATCCTACTAAAGACCCTTGCTCTGAGGAAAGGTAATGTATTTTATTTACAGTCATAAAGATGACTTCTCGGTAGGTTTATAACAAAGAGTAGTTCTCTAAGATTGTTTTAATTAACTTACAGAAAAATTTCTCATAAAGTCTTGAATAGTTTATTATAGAATCTGTAATATATGGAAAATAAGTTAGAATTTAGAAAATGAATTTATAGGCGTGAAATAATTACTATTAGTGCCAAGTATCTTAGATCATCTTTGATTCATTATTAATTGATACAAGAATAAAAGTTCGTTCATTATAGATTCCATGTAGAATTACACTTCAGCCCGGGTGTTAATTGCTGCGTACAAAAAAATCTTCCGCCGGGTCCCGGCTTTCGGCCACATTCGCGAAATCACTCTACAGCTAACAATGAAGTATGTATAATGATGTATATAACATTTATCATAGGGGCTTAATCTCTATTAATAAACTGTTTTTATATATTAATATGTCATTCTTACGAGAAGTCCTTAAATACATAATCATCATCATCGGCCTATCAAGTCAAGACCTCCCCCAAACACGCTCACCTATTGCGCGATCTTGAACGATCTGGATCTAGCGGTTGCCCGCGACCTTCATGAGATCGCTTTTCCATCGCGTGGCGGGACGTCCCACTTTGCGTTTTCCGATACGCGGAATACATAAGAGTTATTGATAATCTTACTTATTTTGAACCATGACCGAAGTATATAGACTTGATAAAGAATGGGCTCGACTTAGGTAAATGATGTATGGGAGAAAGACCAGCAACAAATTAGTGTTCATTTTAATTTTTTGCTTGTTATATTAATCGTCGATCCAACCATTTTTTCAGCCATCATCACCAGATGCTGTAAAGTGCATTGAAGAGGAATCTGAAGACGACCAGATGGCAAGTCAGGAGACTTTGCAGCCTGTGAGTGTATTCTTTTAAAGTAAAACCCAAACCATTTGGATGAGTTAGGTGGAATTATTACTAGCGGTAGAGAGAATTCAATTGTATCATTCTGTTTTTCTAATTAGAGGCCAACCATAAATTACGTCACACGAATTTCGTGATTTTTTACCCCTCCCCCGTCCTTCTCACAGCTGGACACATTTGTGAGACTCCCCTCCTCCCTGGTGTGACGTCACATATTTTGAAATTTTACATTTAGAAATTATTGAATTCAAACTGCAATTCCGAGATTAGCTTTGTATCCATTTAAACTATTTTTTAATAAACATGAACATCAAGTCAAACATATCATCTTATGTTTATATAGATAGAGGTGCAAATATTTTGAGTATTTCGTTAATAGTGCAAAGTTCGTATTTTAACACGTATATTTGGAAATGTGACGTCACGAAATTTAGGACCCTTCCCACAATGTCACACTTCGTCGACCCCTTCCCTCTCCCTTAACGTGTGACATAATTTATGTATGGCCCCTTATAAACAGAACGATAGTTCAGTTTTTTTTATTTATTTTATCGTCACGTGATTGGACTGGCCTTACTTATAATTTTTTATTAAAGGACTAAGCACTATGAAAGAGCTACTTAGAAAATGAATAGTATTCATTGAAGTTAATTAAATTAAATTTTAGTATCTTAAGTTATGATACACATATGCTAAATACATTTTAGGTCTACAAGGTACTCGAATATTGATATATTATTAATAATCCTTTGGTTTTAGGATACCATTGATGAATATGACAGTACATTTTCTGGAGCAAAGTGTTCAAAATCAAAGTTGCGACCCTCCGACCCAATTCCCATCTGGTCAGTTGTTTTGTATATCATTTGGAGTTCTTTGATAACTTTTTAACTCGATTTTAAGTTATGAATCGGTTGTGTATATGGATATGTTAGTATGTTTCAATAAACACACTCACATGTTTTGTCATTATAGTAATTTATGGGACTGACTTCAGGTTTATTTTACAGAAATCGTGGCCAATGAGGGACCACGTTCACGAATATAGATAATGAACATGTATATATTCGTCACATTGTTTTTATTGAATTTAGTAGCTACTTGTGTTGTGCATTAAAAAAACGGTATTTCATGTTTAAAAAAAACATTTCAGTAATTTGCACTATACTGTGAGTGGGCACGAGGCGTCATCCCTAGCAGCTCGGCTCAACGAAGAGTTGCGTTCAAGAAATCACACACATCCCGACACCAGAGAACATGCACAGGTGCGTTGTTTTATGTATATACGGAATCAGAAACCGCACCAAGTTTATATTTTAACGCCTATTAGCTTATCTGTGATTATTTTTATATTATATTTTATATCCGACACAAAGATCCTATACCTATGCAATTATCTGTTCTATTTCCCATATGTATTTAAGTATTATCATATTTGCAAATCACATAATTTATTTTGGCTTCGAATATTAATTAATAAAACAAAGTAATTGTATTAGGTAAATAGATAAAATAGAAATATCGATAAAGATATTAAAATAGGAATATTTGATCTATTAGATATAACTATTTTATCTTCATATGTAATTAATTGTTTTGATTCGTTTTTTATCTATGATAGAGTGAAGAAAAAGAGACGAAAGAAGGCGAAGAGCCTCAGCCGCGTGCGCGCAGTTACGACCAACAGAAACAAACGCATGATAATGGTAACACTACGCACTTTATCCAACGCCACGTGATGCTGAAAGCGTACCAATACTATAAATGCGAATCTGTGAAATCTGTGAATGAAATGAAATGATATGAGTTATGACAGGAATGGTATGTAAAGTAACGTGTAGAGATTGGGGATGAAAGTAGAATTTTTATTATTAAAGATTGTTGAAGATATACAGATAAAATAATAATAATAATACGTCTGTGGGAGAGCCATGCTGACGCACTAATAGGGTTGGCACGTCAGAAGTGATATCACGGGCTCACAGAATACTCAGCGTGAAATGGTAGTAGTACTGGAAACGGTACTTCTACAATGTTTCGCTAAGTAAGTGACGATATCGTAGGCCCTTAAAAATATATAAAATCCGTATAAAATCCAATCATGGACGGCGGTGTTCTTTACCATATAGGAGACCCACCTGTTCCGTTGTCCGCTATACCATTAAAAAAAGAAAAGTTTGTTATATAGTGTATAGATTTATAGTAAAGTACAAGTAAAATAAACGTCGAAGTAATATTTGATGTCGGTTTTGTTAAAAGTGTTTTCATTTCGTAACTTTTAATATAATCCACATTGTGCACTTAGCAAAGGCTATGATGTCACTTAGTGTTGGATTCAGTGATTTATTTGCTTACTAATAATACTACGATAAATAGTGAGGATACATATATGAGTATTGAACCTACAACATAATGTGGAGTTCAATAATATTAAATGTTATTATTTTTTTTACTAAAACATTCTTAAATATATCGTTTGAATCATGCAAACAGAAAAAGTTTACGGTACGGATGCGAAGTTACATTATACAAAAGCAAAATTTCATGAGATTTCTGTCGTATTTTTATAGGTGATGACTTGCATGTCGTGTAGATTGTGATTATTTTCTATGCTAATCATTACTTTCCCTTTAATTTATGTTAACGTCTGTCTAACAATAGAGCTCGCTGTCGCATCCTTGATGTGTTTGTAATGTTATTTTTTGTGGAGTGCGTAGAAACTTG
>DWCF01006500.1:0-12309 GCA_018230265.1 Delias oraia
CAGATCGCTCAAGATCGCAGCGGGTGGGCGTCTTTGGGGGAGGCCTATGTCCAGCAGTGGACTTAAATGGGCTCATGATGATGAAACCATTGTTCTGAGTCCAAATTGATTATTAAAGTTTATATTAAGTTAATACTTTATATTTATATATTGTTTATAAATTCTTTTGCATTATTAAAATTTATTCAACCAATCATCTAGTTTACTCTTAAATAATTTTGTGTTTCAACTCTTTATATTACTTGGTATTTTTATTAACAGATGTGCACATGCATATAAGATCTTAACGTGTTGGTCTGTAATAAGTAATTGTTTTATGAACATATTGAAATATCTTACATATCTGGGTTACTCACAATAAAATTTAATATAAACCTTTAAACAAAGAGACGTCATAAATTTTTTTCATAAGTTTTAACATAGTTTTTTCACTCTTTTTGCTATTACGTTCAAAGATGACGCAATCAAAACATTATGCCATTTCATTCATAGTCCGTGACAACGCTAAGCGCAAAATTTTAATAAATTCAAATCCTGTATCATTATATATATAGATATTTCGCTACTACTTGTTTATAGCAACTATTAAAACACCAATAAACTGAAATGTCCTCTCTCTTTCCCCGTTTCCCGTGACCTAAAAATTCAACCCCGGTCCGTGATGATTCAAAAATTCATTGAAAAAGGCCGACCCGTAATGGTTTGCCCTGATGCATTTTGCATACCCCTGCGTGCCGTGGTGGCCTTTTATCTTTAAACTCGACGCCTTTTTGCCTGCACTGAAATAACCAATGCATATAAAATGATTCATGGGCTCAACGTACGCTATGCAGGTATGTCCTAACTTAGGGTTGGCAGATCCTTTTAACATGTAAATTAAATGGTTATATTCTGACAACTTTAGTTCAATTGTAACCAAAAAATATTGTCATAATATAAAATCAGATATTATTCATTTGTCTTTATCGTTCACTGAGTTCACTGAGTCCTTTGTATAGCGTGCCGGAGCAGGAAAGTCTCCTCTTTGGTAAGAGATCACCACCGTCCATAATCAAGCATTAATCGCGATTTGATGATGTCGCCGGCTTTTTACACTATTTCAGCTTTACTCCTCACTCACTATTTCTCACTTCTATTATTTGAGCCCGTACTTCACTTTGGACGAACCGGCTGATTTATAGTGTCAGCATTTATAAATGGATCTCCCGCCTAAAGCACTGTGAGACACTGTACCATTGTAAAGTGGCATTAAAATAGCAAATTGAAATAATTATAAAGAAAACTAACCGTGATTTTTTATCTGTATGATTTTTTTAATTGCTACACAGCTTACAATTAAAAAAATCCTAGAAACAACAATACCATTGTTGTACTTATGACATTTCCATTATCCAAGCCCTTGCCTGGCTACCCTACCACACGCCATTTGAGCGGATTAATTATATGCTACTATGATATAATGCGAGTGCAGAATTAGTGTTTGTTTTATGAATGTTCGCCTCGTTTCTGTTATTTATTGCCTGAGTTAAGATCCCCTAAAGAGATAAATCAATTCCGTACAGTCCGTTGTATCGAATTTGTTTCATGTGATTGTGAAAATCATTTTGGTTTCATTTTTGTCCAAATTAAGATAACAGCGATCCTCAACCTATTTCAGCCACAGGCCCCTAGGAATTCAAGGACAGTTTTCACGGACCCCATTTAATAAAATAAACAGAGAAAAATCAGATTTGGTGTTCATTTTACTTATTATTAGCATTTATGTATGGTTCAGAAATGAAATTGCTTACCTCCATACATATTACTCGCAAATCGCCGGGGGTCTGTAGACTACAGATTGGGAAACATTACTCTTTAATAGACTTCTGTGCTTACAATGGTGTTTTGTTCGAATAAGTTATCTTAGGAAATTATTATTTTTGTAACCTCTAATTTTATAAATCTTTTCTAGATCCGACTTTTATGGGTCATAATGGTAAATTTCTTTGATGAGGATACCTTAAAGAGTTATTTTGGATATAAGTGAAAACTCAAAATAAAGACATCTAAATATTTTCAATACGTTCATAAGTGACCATGTGAAATAAAATCTTTGAATTTCTCGTGGGAGAGCCATGCTGAAGCATATGCGGACGCACTATTTAGGCCGGCTCTTCCGAAGTGATACCACGGCCTCACAGGACACTCAAGGTGAAGCGGTCCTTGTACTGTGATTCGAAGATTGAGTGAGGATATCGGAGGCCCTTAAAAATGCCGCTTAAGCGGCGTCAAAATCCGGCAACACAACTAATAAGCAAAGTATGGCGCAGTTGTTCATGGGCGGCGGTGTTTTCCGGTGTTCTCCGCTATCATCATTTATCATCATTTAAGCCGTAAGACATCCACTGCTGGACATAGGCCACCCCTTCGGTCCTCCATGCATAACTGTTATCCGCTATATAATAAAAAAAAGTTTATAAAGTAATATATACTACATACAGGCATATAAAGTAATACCTACATCCCGAAGTCATTTTGCTTCCGTATAATAGTCTTCTTTTTAAAGTCAATTTTATACGATAATTGAAATTTTAATTGAATGCGGCTCTTGCCCACCAAAGGGTTAATAAAGCAAATAAAATGGACTTAATCAACTCGCAATCCTCTACGTATGTGCTTTTTAAAATAGTAAAAAGCAAATTGGATTTTCGCAATGTGCTTGTAAACGGTTACACAAAACAAGATTGTTTACGGTGTTTTAATATAAAAATTAAATTTGCCTCTTTTATTCTGTAAAACACACAATATGTTTTTTGTTATTTTTTTAAGCATATTTTTATCGGAACATAAATAGAAGAAATTTATTTAAAACTTATCTTAATTTGTGTAAATAATTTTCAATTTGTTTCTCTTAATATGGAATAAGTTAAATATTTACTGAAAATGGAAAAATGACTTCAGCTTCACTTAAATTAAGATAAAAGATATGAAGATAAAGAAGCGACTGTAAATGTCAATTAATAATATTTCTCGATTCACACAACTTAATAAATTATATTTAGTATTTCATTTAACAATAGTTTTGATCACTTTATGTCGTCATTACGTTAAAAAATTACGCAACCTACAAAACAACATGATATTTCGTTCTTAGACAATGACAGTGTTCAGCACGACAAATTTCTAAATAATAAATTTAAGTAATGTAATTTATTTACGCATACGCATGGCTAACGCATTATTTAGCTTAATTAAAAATTACATGTATTTATCTACAACTTATCAGTTTTATTTCAATGTGACCACAGGAGTATAAATATAAACCTTTAAAATAATTAATCAAAGAAATAATGTTTAAAAATAAAAATGCGTCTATTTTCAAAATTATTTACCACAATAAAGACGGTAATATAAATGATAAAAACAAGCAAAAGAATATTTTTTATTCAATTGCTTGTACCCAAATCAGAATTCCTCAGAACATCAAAGGATGCAAATTAATTATCATTTGGATCCCTTTGCTAACTGAGAATTAAGACTGAATATTCAATCTTAATTATAATTGCTAAAAAGTAATTTATTTTTCATGAAGCGGAAGTAAAGCGATGGGTCAGCTAAAGGTAGTATTTATCAAGGCAATAAACAAAAAAATACTTTTCAGATACAGCCTTATTACTTACAAACTTTATCGCTAAAGAAATTCAAAGTAGATAATTTTTTTATTTTGTCATTTCTGTTATTTATAGACTTTATGTATGTATTTTATTACAAAATATATATTTTTATGAATTCACAATTACGTATTACGTAGATGTAAGCAGAACCAATCAAATTAATTATTATTGGTTACCATGGTAATTGACGTCAATACAACAAAGGAACGGTAATCTATTATAAAAACCGAATATATTTGTACTTAATTTATACCCTAAAGTGATTAAGTCTTTGTCTAATATAAATATTAGGTTACATATGAAATTAATGTTTTGTTATGTTAAGGAACGTAGTCAATTTTATTTAAATATTATATTTATGAACTTTTGCAAGGTCATGGTTTAATTTTATAAAAAAAATCATTCGGACTAGAATCAATAGAATCTTTCAAGTCGATTTGGAATGCCTCATCGGAGTCAAATTTTATCCTGGAAAAAAGTCACATAGGAACTCACCTTATCCGTTGTCCACTATACCTAAACCTAAAACTGAAAATAAACCGTGGGAGAGACATGCTGAAGCATATGCTGAGGTACAAATTGGCTCGTCCGAAGTAATACCACGGACGCACAGAATGCTCAGCGTGAAATCGTACTTGTACTGTGTTTCGCAGAGTGAGTGAGGATATCGGAGGCCCTTAAAAGTGCCGCTAAAGCGGAGTAAAAAGCTGCAATAAAACCAACTGACCGTGGCACGGTTGTTCATGGGCGATGGTCTCTTATCATATACCACCTGCTCCGTTGTCCGCTATAAAAAAAACTTGAAGATTACTAATTACCTGAATTGTAGTTAAAGTAGCTGCATCCTATAGTATGTTGAAACATTTATCCATTCTAGGAAGCGTTATAAATTGATGATGTGTGTATAGAATATTCTTTAAAATTTAATACGGATAACTTTATCGTGTTTTATGGCAAGGCTTCAATTACGAAGCACTCAGAATATTACTCTTAAGTACTCACAGCATCATTAAATATTATGCACCGCGTCTAGACAGTTATTATATAAGAGTATATTAAATATCGGGTTATTAATACAATATCTTTACTGTGTAGCGGATAATGGTGGGACATCTTTATGCTAACAGCATCACCGTGAATGGACAACCGCTCCACAATCCGCGCCTAGGTTGTGTTACCGACATTTTTACGCCGTTTCAAGGGTAATTTCAAGGGCCTCAGATCATTACTAAGTCAGCGAAATACAGTACAACTATTGTTTTACGCTGGTATTCTGTGGGCATGTGCCATTACTTCGGACAAGCCAACCCAATTAATACGTCAGCATATGCTACAGCATGGTTCTGCCATGAGTTATATTACACTTATATATGCTATAGTAGAAGAATGAATATTTTTATCCTAATTCCATACAGACCAAGTTGCTGCTAGTCGAATATAAATATTCAATAACTGCTAAAAGCTTTCCATCCAATATTTAAAGGAAAATACATTGAACACTTGAAAGTGCAGCACAAGTTTTCCATAGTGGAATGCGCCTTCCTCTCGAAATTCTCTTTGCATATATTTCATTAGTAAATAATGGTGACATTGTTAGGTTTATTTATAGATTATTATTAATAGTTTAAAACAACATCTTATGGCTGAAATGATGAAGAAATATTACCGCTCAAACGACTTCATAAGTCGGTAACACAAGCAAAGCGCGTATTATTTAAAAAATAGTGATATCTTATGATAGAAAAACTAAACTATTATGATACTAGTTATACACTTTCAAAAGATAACAAAGCATTAAAATAATACATGCACTCGTATAAACTTGGTTTAGAATGGTTAATATTAAAACTGGGAAGCATTTCCATAATCCATTTCCAATTGTTGTTTGGAGAACATTAAAGTTATATCATGCGGTTGCGACATCTGCGATCATAAGTTGCGTTCAGTTCTACCCAGATCAGATCGTTTCAACTGAACTCAATAGTCGGAGAAACTTTTCATCCCGATCAGCATTTCCTGAGTATTCGGGTTTTCGTGACTCTGATGTGTTTGAGTTTGAAATTCAAGTAAAACTATATTTAAAGTGAGCACGATTGCTATCTTCAACGAAATTGATTTCAATCAAGGATTTAAGGATTTAAATTAGTATTACCAATATTTCTTTATAGTATAACGGACGGAGTATAACGGGTCTCCAATATGGTAAGAGAACACCGCCGCCCATGGACAACCACGCTACAGTCCGCGCATTGGTTGTGCTGTTGCCTTTTTACGCCACTTAAGCGTCATTTTAAAGGGCCTCCTGTATACAAACTCACTCTGCAAAACACTATACAAGTACCATTTCACGCTGAGTATTCTGTGAGCTAGTGGTATCACTTCGGGTGAGCCGGCCCAATTAGTGCGTCAGTGCGGCTCACCCACGGGTGCGACAGCATTAAGACACTACATAAACTTAGACTAAGACATAAGAATTAGCATTAAGACATTAGACAGCATTAATATTACCGGAAAACGATTTTTTTAAATGGCTTACCGCTGTTACCCTTTACTTATAGCTTAACACGGGCGGGGCGCAAGCTCGGCCTATAATAATGTTGCCAGCCTTCATCATCATCAATACTTTAATTTTTAAATTAGTATAATATATATAGTAATAGGTAAGACTTGGTAAATCCCGGGAATAATTATTACGATATATTTGAATACATTCATTTCATAAGAACTTTATTTTATATAACTGTCAAGTTCATCAATGATAAAGAATTCGCTTCAAATGGACATACGCCAGGGCTAGATTGGTTTCCGGCCTTAAAGACAGATGTACTATTAGGTTTAAAATTGATTAAATACGTAATAAGTAATGATGTAGGTAACATATGGCGATACTTGTGAATGATTGCTAGGTTTATTTAATTAATTCAATATATGAATATAAAGCATAATATGTATATATTAATGAATTTAATTATTATAACACAAGCATCCTTGTATCTTGTTCCCAGAATAGTACTTTGTAATGTTCTTTCTGGGTTGAGGCTACATCATATCTTGAGTTAGCCTTTAATTACACTTTGATTCATATCCATATTACCTTTGCTGGAAACATTAAACTAGCATTTTTCCTATAGGTAACCTCGTCATCATCAGCCTATCAAGAGATCATCTTTCCATAGCGTGGCGGGACGTCCCACTCTGCGTTTTCCGGTACGCGGTCGCTAAGTTAACCTAAATATTAGTAATTACAGCAGACACAAAAAATAAGAAGAGTTCTGAATTTGATTGACTTTCATGTTCTTTATAAATTTGTAATAAAATAATATAAAATTAAAAAATGTATTATAAAATGAATAAATTAACACTAAAGATTTAATTCAAAGCCGCTTATGCAGTCGCATTAAACTCATCAAAGTTTCAACATTGAAGCGTCGAAGTTGCTAACTAGGAAACTCTTAGCCTAAATAAACGCTCATCAAATAAGGATTTTAATTTGTATTTTAAACAAATTAATATTTTTAATAAGAGCGAAAATTTTATGTTGCTTTAATTGAATATATAATTTGAAACTCTATATTAAATACTTATGGGAGTGTATTTTAAACCAATATGGAAAAATATTTGAAAATTACTTTTTGTGTGTCACGTTTTATCTAATCAACGATTATAACAACGGGATTATAAAAATATTAATTCTCTAATCTTAATTATTTATTTACGTTTGACATATTAAACGGCGACCACTATCACCATGACTTTCTATATAAAACTCGGGCGATGAATGAGACGACTTACCATAAATATGTGGTCCGTCACCCCGGTATCTTTAGCCTGAAAGAAAAAGCCTTTATGAGATAGGTACTCATTTAATTGAAGGTTATGTTTATAACATTTTAATTTACATTACATTTGATTAAAATTTGCATTGCTTTATACTTCATTATTTAAGTCAAAAGTGTTTTATAAATACATATTCCTTAAATTTGTATTATTATTGTATTATGAGTAATTGTTATTGTAATAATTAATTGGGGAGTTTTAAATTAAATTCAGGTTTGCATGTTAAATAATATAATTGTAATAGTTAAGTATAAGTCTGGTTTTTGTTTTTCCTAATATTTAGAAATACAGGAAGCAATAAATTTTGACTTACGTACAGTTGTATATCCAAGTACTGTATTACATTTCCTGTGAGTCAGCGGACCGTGTACCGTAGCAATCATATAAATATAATATATACTTTCATACATTTATTCATTCCAAGAAAAGATATATCATCAAAAGTTTTTGATAATATTATACATATTATAAAAAAATATTATAGAGTATTAGTGAAAGACTTTTTATTTCTTGTATATGCATACCAATAAAGGTATATTAGGTGTCTACTGCCAATTTGCATTAAAATATACATACTTTTAAGTGATTTGTTGTGTGGGTATGGAGGGCGCTAAACACCGCCACTACAACAAGTGGTGGGGCAGAAACGAAAAAGATTGTCTTCTTTACTTACCTTTATATTTTTTTGTAATTCCTACTTTTTTTTATTTTACTGTTCTTTTTTATTTTATATCGGACTACGGAACAGATGGGTCTCCAATACGGTAAAAGAATACGGCTTCCATGAACAACCGCGCTACAGTCCGTGCATTGATTAGTTGCCAGGTTTTTACGCTACTTAAGCGGAATTTTTAAGGGCCTCCGATATCCTCACTCATTCTGTGAATCGCAATAGAAGCACCGTTTCAAATACCACTATAATTTCACGCTGAGTATTCTGTGAGCCCATGGTATCATGTCAGACGAACCGGCCCAATTAGTGCGTCAGAATATATATCAGCAAGGCTCTCTCACGGGTGAATATTTTAAATAAATAAGTATATTTTAAAATATTATCTACATGTCACAAAAACATTTCTTATACCCAATCGTAATCGGAACTTAATGTGATCGACCTAACTGAAATCCCTTTCATTATTTAATTCCTCGTTATCATGAAAAATTTATTATAATTGCTAGATAATTTATAGATAAAAAATATAAGTACTTTAGCTTTCCAAATACACCGAAAATATTCAATAATTCAACAACGAATCTTTGAATTACAATAACCCGAAGAACCTCAGCGGTATAATCAATGTTGAAATGTTTACGGTCTGTAACGTACCTATAAGTGCCAAGTCGTAAAGTGACACGCATTGACCGTCGGATTAATGCTCGGGATTATTACGATTGCAGGTCAAAGGGCACTAATAAATCTAAACAATCTCAGCCTTAAGCTCGGTACGGTATGATAACATAAGACGGTCTTAGGTATTCGAATGCGATTTGTATTGAATTTATTGGTTATAATTAAACCTGGCCTCAAATTTGTGAACTATTGTTATTAGAAATGTTTGGATATATTTTTCATATTTATTTAGATTTTCCGTGGGCGGCGATATTCTCTTAGCTTCCAGGAGCGCCCACCTGCTCCGTTGTCCGCTATACCATAAAAAACTAACAGTTAAAGATTTGAAGTGTATCAATATAAAAATTATATTTAAATAAGGTTTTATTTCAATTATAAGTTCTTCTATTTTTAAACTTAGTATTTTTTGTCAATTTAAACGTTTTCATCTCTAATAGAAAACATTTCATCAATGCGCGTCACGCAGGGAGTTGTAGGCTCTATTCGTATTTTGAGAAATAAATATTTTAATTAAAAACCTTCAAACGCTGTATAAAAAAACTGAGCGATGAAACAAATCCTGATTTACCGATGGTAAGGTTTAACGCAATCTATGTATTTAAATTTATGTTTCTATATATATTATATTCCCAAAATATAATCGTATGCGCTATGAAAGCGTTTCCCCAAACAAACGTGACGTTGATCAAATAATTCTAAACAAAACAAAACTCGAAGCGTAAATCAAGTTAAATGGAATTTTGGAATAACAAAAACAATGACGTGACAATTCGAGTTTCGATCAATCACTTATCTCCATCGAAGCGAGATGATGTATGATGCACAACTAATATTAAGTATTTACGAGTCAGATACAGAGCCCCGTAACCGACTGGTTATTTAAGCTATTGTGAAGTCAGGGTAATGGATTCGAAAACAAGTCTAAAAAAAGAATTATAATTTATTTGGTCTTTGGTCGTGCGAGAGTTTTATAACTGACACGGTGGGAGCTATACTGACGCTAATTGGACTGGTTCGTCTGAAGTGATAACATAGGCTTATAGAATACCAGAAAAATAGTACTTGTATGTGTTTCACTGAATGAATAAGGTTACTGAAGACCTGTGATATTATATCGCTTAAGCTGCGCGGCGAAACTGAAATAGCAGGAACACAGTAATTCGGTAATCAATGGAGGGTATCATGGAGTACCGTCAGTATTACGCTATAATTACTACATATACAGTGTTTTCAAGTTCTCATAGTGTAGTGGTTCACTTCAGAAATGTCTCTCAAAATGCTCAGTTGTGGAACAATAAACAACAAATTGTAATTTTAGCTTTAAGCGATTTAAAGCTTATTCATTTTCTGATACGGCTGGTTACTAATGAATAATATGAAAACAAAAGAAAGGGAAATGATTGCTAAAAAAGGTTAATGCGGCAAAAATCAAATAGCCGTTTCGTCATGAAATTAATGTGTATGTAATGTGTTCTAAGAATCATATGAGTTAATATAAGTAATCTAAGATACTTTTAACAAACGTTAATAAAATAAGAATATAATAATATTAATGTGAAGCAACAGAATATAAAGTATTTATATCAATTTGGACGTTATTAGAATATGAAAATTGTAAACAATATTATGTAAGAATAAGATCCAATTATAGGAAGTGGTTCCAAGCTAGGTTGTATAACGATCAGGTCAGCACCTGATGCCAATGTACCGAGGCCACTAAAACTCGATACGCTGCTTATTTCCTAGAATTCGAAATTTGGCTTAATGCCGAGGTCGAACCGCAATGTTGCTGCACCTTCTGACCTCAATCGACGGTCGTTAGTTTCAATTTTAATTGAAGCAATCACAAGATCCCTTATCCATATCAATTACGTGTAATTCTAAAAGTAAATACAAACAAACCTGGAACTATTTTTATAATCGTAGATGTAAGTACCTGAACTTCAAGTTCAAAACATTCGTTATTTTTATTACTTTCTACGTGTAGGATATTTTTGTCGAGTTTCGAGCTCCTGAATAAATATATGTCGGTCTTTGACCATTACCTTGACTGTGGCTGGGTGAATGTCTTAATAATGTGTTACCTATGGGGGAGCCTAGCTGAAGAATATTCTTCAGGTTCAAAGAATGCTAGCGTGAAACAGTTTTTACAATATGTTTTTATGAGTGAGTGAGGATATTGGATTATTTTACAAAAATAGAACATTCATATAAAAGACGATCATAGAAATTTTTTTTTGTATTCGTAGGAGCGTGGTAGTCTATGAATAAATTCTAATAAGAATAGTAGTCAAATATGACAAGTTAATCATATATTCAGAAATTGCTTGAAATAAATACAGTTATATTGTATCCTTTAGAAGTTTAACCTTCTTCGGGCCATTAGCGTAATAGCAGAGCAATGAGATGGCAAAAATAGATTAATTCGTGCACACTGTACAGTCATCGCTTATGCTCTATTTTATTAATTACGAGAAATTTGCAGAACTACTGACTTTATTTGACTAGTGTAAAGAAACAAAAACTGGTCGTAATTAATAATTTTTATATAATCGTATTATAAATAAAAAGTATTAGAGTGGAGACCACGGACCAGCGCGAGCGAGCGCAGAGTAGGACGTCCACCAATTAGGTGGAAAGACGACCTAATAAAGGTCGCTGGAAGACGCTGGATGCATGGAGGTCCAAAGGGGAGGCCTATGTCCTCGTGCAAAAATTGGTCAATAACATATATAAGAATTTATCGGAGTTAAAAGTTTATAATGGAAAAATGTATGCTATTTTAAGATTAACATTAAATTTCCTGTTGAACATTCTTCTCCAAAGAATTATAATATTCTTAAATTCTTTCATCGTAGAGATATTTTATTGATTTCAAAGGCCCTTTTAATGACACCCCATCGTAAAGGGAATGGCGTCAAATTATTTTTCACGTCACGTACTATGCAAGGGAGGTACCCTCGAAATTTAATGAAATTGAGTAAAAAAGTAAATTAGCTTTGAATTAATAGTAAGAAAGTTTCACAAGAACTTTTTCGTTTAATTCCAAGTTGTGGCTTTAAGATTTTGCTCATATATAATTTAGTTGTATAAAAATGAAAAAGTGAGTTTAAATTGACTTCACTATGTAAGATTTATTTATATAATAATATAAAACTTAGAAAAAACGAATGGATTTTCATCCAAGTTTCATCAATAGTACAAAATAATAACCGAAAAAGGTTAAGTTTTATGTATCCAGGTTTTGGTTAAATTGGTTCATATGTAATGATTATTGTGAGATGTATCGAGAAAAGCCACCTGAGAACCCGTATTGAAAACGATTTCATTGTGATATTACAAAAAAATTTGGGTATTTCTTTTTTATAAGTGATATATATTAATGATAATTATGATAAAAATCTTTTTTATTTTGAAATAATAATTAATATATATCACTTATAAAAAAGAAATACCCAAATTTTTTTG
>DWCF01006501.1:0-12302 GCA_018230265.1 Delias oraia
ATATTCTTACTTTCATGAAGTTTAATAAAAAACTAATATTTTATGTTAAGTTATATTTTTAGTCACCAAATAAAAAAAGTAAATTTTAATGTAGCCATACATTTTGTAGTGAACTCTTTGACTGATAAGAATTGAAGTGATAAAAATATACCTAATAATATTCTCCTAACATTTATTCTGTAAGCTTAGTACTTTAGACATCTGGATGTTGTGGAAGAAGCCCTGATATTGAATCAAGGAAACACTTGTTTCATTTAATATATAATAGGTTACTGAAAATACATAATGAAACATGACAAGACATGGAAAATACATCAATAAATCTATGTTTGTCACGTAAGAGTTAAAGTATGTAATTTAATCTTTTATTTTAAGTAGATTAAGAGAGACAATACTTTACAATTGTTTAATTAATGATTACAATCACTATAATTGCTTGTTAATAACCTAATGATTATGATAATTTTGTCATTTAATGATTATATATTTCAAATTGATAAAAGTTATTTATTTATTCTTGTAAAGACAGTTATGTTATTCTACTAAGATATCATCAGGTAGGTATAAGATTCATGTTATTTTCATATTAATCTCTCTATTGTTATGCAAAATATTTTTATGATTCTAATAGTAAAATATGCTATTTTAATTCCTATTTACAATTATGCCAGTACACTTTCATTTGAACGAGGAATTGGCGCATGCCGGCATATTGATTAGGTTGGAGAAAGCTAATGTAATCAGAATAATATACAACACATTATGTACGCTCATTCTAAAGCATTGTTATTCGTACGCCGTATGCAGTCCCACGGCAAATTTTATATTTATGGCCACCAAAAAACATTTAAACGCAATATATTCGTTATTGTCGCTTCACCTATTGTCATTTGAATACATGGGTGCGGTCAATTTGCGTACGTCAAAACGAATGTACTGTACCTAACAGCAAAAGCTTGATATCTTTCGAAGCTTGGATTCCATCTTCCTTCAATTTCCTTTCGATTTCTTTACTGCGGCCGGCTGCCGCGCGCTCCTCGGCCGACTGAGTGCACCCCATGTCGGCAGTTGTTCCTTAGTCCAGACCGCCTTCCGCCCCGACTCCCGAGCCGGGCGCGCTCTCACCGCTCCCTCTGCATACGCTCCACACGCGTCCTGCGCCCCCGGTCTTACCGGAGCCACTCTACACACCACTTAACACTGTAACCTAACCGAAACCACTTCGCACAAGCCCAATATGATGTCACAGCACAGTAGATTTGACCACGATCTCGTGATTTTCACAATTACTCAATCCACACCACACTGAAACGCGTATCGACAGGGTACAATTTAATTGATTTTGTGAGTTCGTATGAAATAATGGCGGCCAACTGACAAGCACCAGCTACACTCCGTGACGACTGACAGCGACCGCGCCCCGCTCGACTGACAATCGGTTACGTTCGGGTACATTCGTTCCGCCTCGCTCACACATGCGTCAATGCGTCGTGTGTATTGTGAGAAAGAGAAATAATAATAGTTTTTTAAAGAAATTGTCAAAATAAAATAAAATATTATTTTAATTCTTCGAATTATTAGTAACTATATTGTGAAAGAACAAATAGTAGTTCAAAAATTAATATAATTTTCATTACAAAATCAAACTACGACATCTGATTTTGTTTGATCGAAGCTATAGTGGTAATTTTATTTCGTTGTCTGTTTGTTCACAATAATCTGTAAAACTATCGTCGGTTTAAGTGGTCACAAGTTCAGGAAAGTGGATAGCTATAAGCTGTTATTATTGTAAATAAAATCAGGTAACATTAACATGATTTCTTATATAAGAATAATTTTATTCAGATACAAACTTAGTTGCGCCTGCAATAAAATTTATAGCATACTCGACCGACCACAGATAAAACATGTTAAAATTAAAATTTTAAATTTTCAAATACTTTCTAAATATGTTTTTAAAATAGTATATTATACAATGCGATAGTTATATCAACATCGTTTAGAGTTTAAACCAACATCATGATGTAGATATACATTAGCTTTAGATATACTTGGAATATAATAAGTCTAATTATTTGTGAAATAGAGTCTAGAATCTGCTTCGCAATGTTTACATAAAACACCTTAATATATAACGCATTAAAGCTTAAATATAACAATAAAACTCATGGTACGAATAATTTTTTAATGAAAAAATGCAACATGTTCAATATAATTAGTACAGTTATTTAAAATTCTTCTTGTTAATATCAATTATATTCAAACAGAAAGCCACATAATTCCATACGTTGAGGATCTTTCGATTCACAGACAATATTATTATCATGAATAAGTTTACATATTCTGCACTTCAATTTATACTTATTATAAGCAGAAGAAAGTAGATTTCCAATATATATATATATATATATATCCATTTTAATGTTAGTGACTTCAGCCTTAAAACCTTTTTAAATATTTTTTTAACGCTTAATGAGTTACTACTTTAGAACTAATGAATACTTCCAAAAATTCCCTTACTAGGTATTAATTTTTTTGTAATTACGAGTCATAAGAAAAAAATTTTTTGTAATAAATAATTATTCTCAATTCTTCAAATCATTTATGTATTGTTACTTTTGATAATTGTTAATTTATTCAATGAAAATTAGGCTATATATCGATGTCGTCGGATTTTATATGTGGATATTTTTATTTTTTAGGTAATAATAGAAATTTTTATTAAGATACAATTTCAATTTGCCAGAGAAACACTGTAAACGTTACATCTACTTATGACGTTAGTTAGCCAAAATTTGTGGTTTTGGCTTTCGTTGATAAGGATGTGTATAGAAAACAAAGCAACAAGCAGTTTACTAATGCGTCATCAGCAGCCCTCCCGTCCAGTGAGTCGATATGGGACACGCGGGCGCGGGGTATGCGCGCGCAGACAGTAAGCGAAAGCTGCTTACCTAGGAGCAGCAGCTTTATGTCCTTGGCGGCTTGGATGCCATCCTCTTTGAGGTTCTTCTCGATCTGCTTGCTCCGCGCGAGAGCGGCGCGCTCTTCAGCGGATGAAGCGCAGCCCATGGCTATAGCGCGCACGGCCTGGCTCGCTACGCGCGGCAGAACCGTGCTTTTTGCATGCTCCCGATTCGTGGTTGCGCGGAAGTGGCGCCGCGCACGCGCTCTTTCGCGCACGCGTGCACTGCCAGGCGAAACAACTGGGCGCTCTAAAACGCGCCTAAACTGTTAGAGGAGCGGTTGCCGGCTACGTCACCGGGTATTTTCAAGTCAATACACTATCGAAAGACCCGACGCCGTGTTGGGCCGCGAGCGAATGGCGCACGGCGCAGACTTTTTTGTGACACCATGAACTGCGCACACTCGTAAAAGCGCCTCCTTCTAAAAATGTATGATAGGTTGACACTTTCAATAATAATTGTTGTAGAGATGGACGCTATATAGTGCCAATAAGTAATTGTCGACTGTCGTTAATATGTCGTAATTATAATATCTTCACAGTTGTTTGAAATATATACATATTGAAAAGTTACATATATTTTATAATCTTTTTAAATTTCTCATCCGTTAGGTCCTTCTAACTATCATAACTATAAGAAAAATAATTTTACAATCAAAATTTTAAATAAAGGCCTAAAATAATGTCATTAATTTTATTATAGAAGTCATAAATTAACTTGATAATTTTTATTCTTTTAACTGACAAGAATATAAATAAAGGTTATCAAATCGACGAGTTCTTTTTATTTTGTTTGTTACTCTCTGGTAATATCGCTTTTCAGTGAAAACCCTGTTAGTTGTCAACATATGAATTTTGATCCTTCTATGAAACTCAGTGTTGCCGTTTTAGCAACTTTACCGCTAGATATAGCGGATTTTTAATGTGCTTAGCGACTTTTTTTTATTGATTTAACGGCTAAGATGAATTTAGCAACTCTTTGTAAACAAAGCTGCACCAACCTCAGTAGTGTAATGAAATTAGAAGAAGAGGTTTTTTTCTATATTTTAATCTAGTATAATTTTCACATTCTAACGCAGAAGTGGAACAAACGCGCAGTCTAATGAATATAAAGAACAAACCGAGGATCAGGCTTGTTTCAACCACTATCACAAAAACAAATTCTCTGCGAGCCTCGTAGCTTAATGATTTAAAAAGTTTACCATGAAGTAAGAGGTATCAGTTTCGAATCCCAGTCCGGACAATTATAAATTAATTTATAATTTCTTCGGTCTCTGGAAGGGATTAGTGGGCTTAGTGGCGGGATTAGTGGACTAATTGCGAGGGCTGGACCGAAGTGATACCCTCACAGCTCACAGAATACTCAGCGTAAAACGGTACAGTACTATGTTACGCAAAGTGAGTGAGGGTATCAGAGGCTCTTAAAAAGTGCCGCTTAAGCGAAATTGCCATAACAGTCTTGCTTGATGACTTCAGTTTGCCTGACCAAAACATCTAAAACTATTAAAAACCAAGTATTTAATTTACAGTGGAACTATCAACTTCTGCTAATTCAGCACGATAACGAAATTTTTGAATATTTAAACCTAATAGTGATTTGATTATTATGATTAAATACTTTATAATAAAAATATTCTTTTATTTAACGTTATTTTGTTACCATAGAATAATTTAAAATATTTAGCTACTTCTAGCGCAATTTTTAATTAGTTTTTTTCAAAATCTAGCGATTCAAATTCTGCACCAAGTTCTAGCTACTTTTTTATTCCTAAGCGACAACACTGAATATTAATTGAACATGCTCTGACTGGAAAAATTGTAATGCAATTAAAATTAAAAAAGAAAAATAGGAATAGCAATTCTAACTGAATATTCTGAAAAGTGAAATAACATTTTCAGATATACAAATTATAATCCATTATCTACGATTTTCAGTTTTCCTTCGTTAGAGTGTAAGCAATAATCTTGATATTAATATCATGATCAAATCTGTAGTGAATGCCAAGCAGTAGTTTAATTTAAGTCATTAGCTAATGCGAGTATATGATTAGTTCTGAAAAACAATAAATATGGATTCGGATGATGAATTCGCCGAACTTCCAACATACCAAGGTATTCCAGCCACGATTATTTTAATAAATATTTTAGAAGACAACAATGTTTTGCAAGTTGCACATGACGCAACATGTCGGTTGTTGCGACGATACCTGAGAAATGCTACTTCTCTAGTTGGGGTTTATTTATATGGAGTTGAAGATCCTAATGCACACCAAAATTTAATAGATTCCCCAGGTATTAAAGAAATCATTCCATTATCTCAACTTACAATAACAGATTTTAAAAAACTTCAAAATTGTGAGGTTTCTTCATTCATAAAGGCTAAAGAATTTAAGTTGTCAGATACTCTCTGGCAATGTAGTAAAACATTTGCAAATTGTAAAAAGCAAATATCATCATATAAAGTCATTATGCTTACCCAATTAAAAATAGCACCAGTCCTTACAGATCATACACCAACACTCAAACGTGTCAAAGATTTAGTTGATTCTAATGTTGATATAGTTGTCCTAAATATAGCAGAACATGAATATGAAATTGAGCCATTTTATATGAATTTTTTGAAAGAAGCATATAAAGGAGAAGATCCTATCCTACCTAAATGTATTTTTGACAGTATTGAACTTGAGAAATTAATGCATAAAGAGTCTTATCGTCGTTTGGCTGTGTCTAATCTCAGTTTAGAGATTGCAGAAGGTTTTGCAATTGGTGTTGGAATATATTCTCTGATAAAAAAAGCAAGTTATACTCATCACAAAAAAGTTAATTTGGACAGAGAAAGTAATGCCTTAGTATCTGTCGTAACAAAAACATCAAAAGTTGTTACAGATTCTGAAGATTCTCAAAAAGAATTGCCTCTTTTGAAATCAGAATTGTTATTTTATCAAGAATATGGTGGAGAAAGAGTTGAATTTACTTCTGATGAAATGAAAATAATAAAAAATCCATTTGGTCCTCCTGTGATGAAGCTATTAGGTTTTAAACCTGCAAATATAATTTGTAAAGAGAAATGGTTTCTTAAAATGGGTTACTTTTTATATCCAAATGAAAAGATAATTGAAGGATCAACAATTGCTTTTAAAGCTATGCATAGGGCTTGCTCTGAGCTAGATGTGGTTGCAATATGTGTTTTATGTACAAGAGTAAATGCAAGACCAACATTAGTGGCATTAAATCCCTGTGAGAATCCAAATGGTTTAGATGTTAAAATTGGATTTGATGTTATACATATTCCATTTATTGAAAATGTCAGAGATTTTAAAGTTGAAGAGGATGATAACAGTTCTATTGAACCAGCACATAAAGTTGTAATGATAGATTTATTAAAGAGTATACAGTTTGATTATAAGCCAGATATGTTTGCAAATCCCAAGTTACAATCAGAATATAGAGCCATTGAAGCTATAGCACTACAAGAAGACAATATTGAACCTTTTGTTGATACAACAAGACCACACTCAGATTGTTTTCAAAATCTTAAAGAAGATTTATTTGAAGAAATGTTTGGTACGTTTGGCGATCTTGCCATTAAAAGAGGTGCAGCAAACTCTTCCAATCACAACAGTAAAAAAGTAAAATTTGAAACAGAACAGAATGAATTATTTGAGTATAGATTATCTAGTAAATTAATTGATAAGTACACAGTACAGCAATTAAAAGAGATTCTAAAATTTAAAGATATTAAGGATTTACCTGCATTAACTGGCTTGAAAAAAGCTGATCTTGTTGATCTTGTGTATCAAAATTGTAAATGAATAGGTACTACTAATCTACATACAATATTTATTTTTTATTAACTTAAATAAACAGAGATCCGTCAGCTGGTCCAAGGTGGTGTATACCAATTAATAATGCATCAACCAGTGTCCAAACACCAAGACCTCCAAAGCTGAAGAGTTTTCCAATACCTTCTTGCCAATGTCCTAAATAAAAGCGATCAGCCCCAAATCCACCCAAAGTCAAAGCAAGTACTAATGCAGTTCCCCATCGTGTACCAGCTGTCCAGGAGCATCTAATCTTCTTCAAAAATCTTCTCTTGCCCAAACAAATGATATCGTCAGATACTGTACAATTTGTTCTGAAATATGATAATAACCATTATTAAAACACCAAAAACCATTATTACCTGCAAATAATTTACAATAATTAATTATTTAAGAAATATAATATTGTGAAAGTTATTTTTGAATAATTATAAAACAAAAATTGTGTTTTATTATTTATAATTGTTACCCATATCTAGGTAATAACTTACAGATAATATTTTAAAGGTGAAGCTAATGAATTGCAATTAGCTTTCTGATCACATCTATGTTCCCATTTATCCGTTTGATAACAAAATCGGCACTGTGCTGTCTTGTTAAATGATCTTGTCCCCTATAATATGTACAAAACAAATAATATTAGAATTCAATTTAAAAAAAATATCTGTATAAACTAATATTAAGTTTGATTAGAAATTAAAATAAATACCTTACAAATTACTTTAGCCTTCACATAGCAAGTGTAGTTGGACTGGGCTCCATAAAGACAATCAAGACTTCTATCACACATCAAACATGGATAATTTAAATCTGAGCAATTTAATTCATTCTCTTCATCTGTGGATGGGCAACTTTTCAAGTATTCATCATTTCCGCTAAAATTTACTAGTTTACTACCAATCTCATCCTTAGATTTGCTTTGTTTACTTTGCAAGTCCATTTCATTGTTTGCTACAATATTAAATAAATCAATAAAATTACTTATCGAAAATAACATTGGTAATTCTTTATAATGAAAAAAATAATTACCCATATCCGTAACGTGTATGGTATTAAATATAACTAAAAGAATTAAAATTAAACTGTCCCGAATGGAAATTCGCAGAGGCAAACACTGCAGCATTATGAATGCTCTCAGGTCTTTCTACATGATATTTTATACATGATTATTAATAAAAGTTGAACTTCCAAGTTTTAAATTAAAATTGATTTTTCTTAGATTCCAGACACAATATGCAATTAATAAAATTTAAATTTCAGATATTAGGTAAGTACATACAATAAAATTTTACAATGTGATCCGTCTTTATTGTATTCTATTGACATATGACATATCTAATGACAGTCTTATGCGTTTTACATTGGCGCGCTTTTTTATTATTTAGAAGCGTAAATGTAACGAAAAATACGTACTCGTATGTATTCGATACTATAATAGTTAATTTGGTATCGTTACTCGTAACTTCTGATACCTCTAACACTATGACGTCCAGTCGCGGCGTCGCAACATTCGTAATTTGAATTTGTAAAAATAATATGTATACATTACATACCAAACTGCGTAAGGTGCATTTATTACTTTTCCTTATATATTATCTTATTTATTATCCAGACTCGTGTTTTAAACAATATTTAAACAACTTAACGGTACAGGAGGACCGCTAACAGTTATTTTACTGCTTTTATTTTCTGTGGACGACTTTTTTAATGATATACCGGACAACGGAGCAGGTCTCCTATATGGTATGAGAAAACAGCCACCCATGAACAACCGCGCCACAGTTTCTGCACTGGTTGTGTTGCTGGCTTTTCACACCGCTGAAGCGGCACTTTATTAATGGTCTCCGATATCCTTACTCACTCTGCCAGACACAGTACAAGTACCGTTTCATGATTTTCCCAGATTTTCTCATATTCATATTTAAAAAATACTCAGAAATATATACTTCAAAGAATACTCAGCGTGAAATGGTACTTGTACTGTGTTTTGCAGAGTGAGTGAGGAATTGGAGGCTCTTAAGAGTGCCGTTTAAGCGGCGTAAAGAGCCGGCAAAAACAAAACCAATGTGCGGACTGTAGCGCGGTTGTGCATGGGCGGCGGTGTTCCCTTACGGTCTTACCATATAGGAGACCCACCTGCTTCGTTTACCGCTATAGAATAAAAAAAAACGTTTCGTTAACCGGTACTAGATGGCGCACCCGTTACACGATAACGAATACATACGGTTTGTTACAGCTTTATTATTGTTGTTATTGATGACATAAATTAAAAATTGTAATAACTGATTGAATGGAAATTGGTATATAATATGTCTTCATATTTATCTATTTCAGATATTTTAGTGAGTAATGAGAAGGTGCCTAGTAAATTTTTACATGATTTGCCGAAGTTAGGTGTGACGACTTAGAAATATTTTATCATTAAATATATATGTACTGAAATATAAAACGACAAATTGATACACCACACGTGATTTACAGGGTTTTTAGATCCGTCTTGTACTGAGGAGGATTTAAAAGCAGGAACAAATGTTGAAATACCGATGTGGTTAGCAGAATCCTTATCCGCTAGAAGACCCCCACTACTTGCTGTAGATTTGCCAAAGGTCTATAAAGAGACGTATAGAGAAATTTTTAATGCCGATGCGTGCACTGTAGATATGCATAAATTATCCCAATATTTTTATGAATTAGGTTGTTATGTTGCAAAATATGATATCAAAGGTGAAGTTGCAACAACACTAGTGAATGTATGTAACATTGCTGTATATAATAAATCAATATCAGATTTATAATAATGTATTTTACATATTTTCAGACATTTCGTCAACGATTTAAGATGATTCTCTCAGCCAGTGTTGCAACTGACACAATAAACGCATTACAACCATTGTCGGTAAATGAACGAGAACGTACAGCAGCTGCTATGATAACTGAAAAAGCTTTATCAGCTTGGCTCAAAAGAGGAGAGTCGTTATTAACAACTGCTAATATGGTTGCTAATCATAGAAAAAGGAAAAGAGCAGAAATGGAAATGTTATAATTATGATTTAAAATTAAATATACTAAATATTGCTAAATTAAAGATATTGTTCTACTTTATTATTAACTTTTATATATGCAATGTTTACTTCAGTTGTTTTTTATTATTACTAACTTGCCATTATAATATTTCATTTCTTACTAAAACTTAATTTTGTGGTCTAATCGAGTTTTCGTGTAAAAAAACAGCAAGTCTCTAGCTAAGGTTTGGTTTATTTCAATTTTCTTCTATGTAATATATTAAATAGTACATACCACAACATATAGTTTTAAATAGAGATCTTATGCTGCAAAATATATGACTTATTATAAAAACACATGAATATTTGCGTATAAACTAATATAACATGAATACAATCTAAACAGTTTATACAACTAAAGTAGCAACTTCCTAGAGTTGCAGTCACTCAGTTTTGGTTGATTTAGCTTAAAATAAGACAATATGTCTACACTTGAATCTCAATAAAGACAAAAATTACACAATTAAGAGTAACCTTATTTGCTGACAAATTATTTTGGACTTGGTGACTAAAACTCACAGTTAAAATAAAAATTACAAGCATGAGGCTAAGTCTCTGCTGAACATTTATGAAACTTTAGAAGCAAGTTCTTTTTTTCGTGACCTCTGTATGAAATTACAACATATTAATAAAAAATACAACCATGTCCATTATGCAGCAAAATCGTTTCACACAAATCATAATCTGTTCAAAAAAGAATAGTTTTCATGTGCTACTTGTTACTAACACTAATATTGCACATATTTTCTTTAATTTTCTCTCCTTCTTAGAGAACAACATTCTATAACTTCAAAATATTGTAGTTACTCATACATAGCTTAGCTAATTTCTAATATTTTATAAATAATATTTGTGATACTAAAAAATGCAAAAATCAAAACTATTTTGATTTCATTTACTTAGAAATTATATTGTCAAATTGTTTGTATGTTTTTTTAATATTTACACTATCAATAATAAATTGATAACAAAACAAAAAATTCACTGTTCATCGAAATATTCCCGTACCTCATCTTCAGTGTCATTGTTTTTAGCACTAAAAAGGAGTTCAGAGGTACACCTGTAAGGGTGTATTGATTGTTAACACCTGTCATTCTTCACAGATGGATTCAAATCATGAAAATAGGCATGGGCCATTGCGTCATCAGCTGGCATTCGTAAAGCTGGGTTGCATGTTAGGAGACGAGCAAGAAGATCTCTACCCCGAGCAGACAGTCTGGGCACAACCTGAGCAAGACCCAAACTAGGTTGATATACTGGCAAAGGCTTGTAATCTGGAAGCTGAGTCACACCAGGCCATGTATCTTCATTTGGTGTTCCTGTATTGAAACAAATACTTATAAGAAATGAAAATGAGTACAGTATAACTCAATAGCATGTGATTGGTTGCTTTACCTAGGAGCTTAAAAATCCTTTTCAATTGGTCATCGACATCAGACCCAGGAAATAAAGGTCTTCCAGAATTTCCAAGTTCTGCAAAGATACATCCAGCAGACCACATGTCTATACTTGTAGTGTAAAGTTTGGCTCCAAACAAAACATCAGGTGGGCGATACCACAAAGTAACTACCTCTGCTGAATAACATTTAACTGGAATGCCAAAAGCTCTAGCCAGACCAAAGTCTGCTAATTTTAGCTCACCATTTTTGTTGATCAATAGATTCTGTGGTTTCAAGTCACGATGGAGTACATTATGACTGTGGCAGAACGCTAGTCCTCTCAGTAATTGATACATAAAAGATTTAACTACATCTAAATCAATTTCACCATTTAGACTATCAAAATATTTTTTCAAATCTTGATCACAGTGTTCAAAAACTAAAGTTAATTTCTTTTCACTATGAAGGACATCGTACAAACGAACAATATTTTTATGCGTCAGTTCTTTCAAGAGACATATTTCGCGTAACGCTGAAGATGGAACGCCTTCGTCGTCGTCGTCTAGTCTAACTCGTTTTAACGCAACAATTTCATGAGTCTCCTTGTTTTTGGCTTTAAAAACTGTACCGTATGTTCCTTCGCCGATTTTCTCCAGCTTTTCATATTTCTGCATCTCGTAACGTATACGAGGAAATGTTATTGATATTCGTGAAAACCCTCAAGGTAAGCGTTTTTCTTTGCAATATTTCGTTGATAAATTAAACAATATTAAATATGTTACAATAAAAGTAATAAAGCACAATTTTAAATATATACTATTTTTTACTTATTTTTATATTTTTGTTGAATTGATTTGACAATTTTCATTTGAGGATATTGTAACTGCCAGTACCAATTTACTGCTGCTGACAATTGACAGTAAAGTACAATCAGTAGGTATTTCTTTTGTATTACAAAAGTTAAATTATCATTTGTCATCTGTTAACGAAAATTTTAAGATAATACTCATACGAAATAAACTACAAGTAGTGAAATTATATTATAGCTTCTATTTACAGTGAACATTCGTTTATAATT